>JAWNOU010000184.1:0-98639 GCA_035045725.1 Drosophila ezoana | reverse complement strand
TTTATCTCGCCTACTTGTGCATAGCGGAATCAGAAGTCGTGCACTTCTAGCCTTCTTCTTTAGACTTAGCTCGTCGGATGGGGTATGGGTTCTTTCTTCATCCTGCTATGCTACACACTAGCACAATGATAAGTGCACTTTCACAAAGATAAAACTACAAGTTCAAAAGTGTTGAAATCGGGAACGGTAACCGGTATTATGTCAGTCGTTGGCGGCTCAGACGTTTGATTTGGTTGTGGGGTAACAAGGATGTTAATTTACCCCACGGTCTGTACCCACCCTACCTTGGTGGCACGGCGAATGTCACGGCCACCCCTTTGTTCGTTAATTTACTGGTTTGCACATCTTTAATTTCTTAAGGTTCTGGCGACGAACCACGAAAGTTTTTAGTTAAACATATTAATTTCGATTTCCATATTATTTATTGCCTATTTGTTTCGTATAGGACATGTTTATGCGGAAAGCACTAACGATCAGTCAAAACTGTATCATGGCTACAAGATAAACTATATAACTGATTATAACTCTATGAGATAATTAAGAAAAAACACAGAAATCATACTGCCTGGCAACTGATAACGGGCTTTGGAGACGGTACATTCAAATTACATGAGATTCCTATATCGGGTAGTGCTGAAGGCTCGCCGATTCACAATTATCATTTTATACTTCAAACTCTTCTGCTGGCTTATGTGGCCATTGCATACTCACAAATTGAGACAAATAAATCCATCGATGCGTACGTTGGGCCCATCGTCAGCATTGTGGTAATATCTGCGGAGCAATTTACATTAGTTAATCTATTTACAAATAATTTGCGATATACCGTACACTCGTCGCTCAATTCTCATGGCACATAGATTTCAGTTTACTTTAAGTTTAACATTCTTACGTTAGCAACATATTTTTAAAGGTTATGTTTCAAAATTACAAAATAGCTTGACTCTATTGACTTGCCAAAGAAAGGAAGTTTCTAAGACAGTCGCTTTTATACTATTATAATTTCATTTAAGCAAAGCGAAAATGGTTTTAAAATACTAATTCATGAGCATTTAGATCGAAGCGGGTACACAAAAGAAATCCAACCGAACACGTTTACGCTCACACAAAGTGCGAACTCCTTGAGGCTATTCCCTTGGCAATTTGTATTTGATCTTGGTATGCGGACACCTAATCGGTTCAATTCCTTGCCAGCGACACTCCGTTCATCGGGCTGGAACGGTAAGTTCGACCAGGAGGTAGCTTGGTCACAAATGGATAAGTGCGGGGTGCAGGCTCAGCCGCAATGTACTGGTGTTGCCGCAGTCTTTGTTTGTAGCGATCCCACAGAAATCTTAAGTCCTCTTGACCTTCTCCACGCCCGTAGGGCTGTCGCTCCCTTGGGCGGACGTATGCTTTCAAAATTTCCAAGTTGGCTATGACCGACCAGCCGCGCTGAATTTGTATGTGTATATATATAAGAATACACGAAGGCGTGGTTGCGCAATGGCTGGCCGGTAGCTAAATAAGATTGTACCCACTGAATAGGGGTTTATTAAGAATAACGCACTCAATTAATTTATAACGAATATCACCTGATGGCGGAAAACTTCTGAGCGTGGAATTATGAACACTGGAGACTTGAAATTCGTTGGGCTCAATATGCCCTGAACAAGCCGAAGCTGTGTACAGCCTCTGCACTTTTAATTAGTAAAACTTATGCGCACTCAAACTATGCGTCTTGCTTGTTCTGCTGTCAAATTAAAAAGAATGCAGCGTGGCAATCGGACCTTCTGTCTAACTTCAATTTCAGCAAGAACACACCTACAAATACAATTGTATTTCACCACATCTAAATTATAACGGTGATATGGCCTGATCTATCGAGCATTCCTTCATTCTCGCGTGAGTGCGAGCGAGGCAACGCACCGTCGCTGAGATAGCGCATTTTGCGGCATCACGTAAAAGCAAAAAGCGATTACCATGGGATGAATGCATACATTTCTGGTAACTTTTCTGACACTTAACGGGTGCTGGTACAGTGGGACGAGTTAATGAATATTGTGCCAGCTGGTCCCTACAACGCAGTTACGTCGGCTAAGATTTTCTTTAGAGGACGTTAACTGAAAAAAGAGCAGCTGGTAATCCAGACTCAAGTTTGTATATCCTTAAGATGATATACGCCCACAATTTTTCCTGACTCATTTCCTAATTCATAATAAGACTGACCAAGCTTTCGAACAACTGTGGCTCTATTAAATACAGGTGCTAATTTACTATTGAATTTCTTTTTGGCATCGCTCTGGGCAAAATTCCTCGCGTATACACTATCTCCAACCCTAAGTTCTCTACCGCGACTTCGCAAGTTATATTTGCGAGCATTTGTATCATGGGTTTCGGATATCTTCGATTTCGCTTCTCTACGCGCTAGCTGCATCACATCAGTCCGATTTAAAATGGTATCGTCGCTCACCAGATTCAGTTTACGCAAAAGTGCGTAGTCGCGACCGTCTAGGATCATATTCTGGCCGAAGCATAAGAAGTATGGCGAGTAACCAGTGCTACGGTGTATGGATGCTCTTAAGGAACCGCTTATCTCATCAAGATGTAGGTCCCAATTTGAGTGATCCGTACCTATGTACGCTCGAATGGCTGCCAAAACCGACCGATTAAGACGCTCACTTGCGTTGGCTTGTGGCGAATGTATAGCCGTACAAAGTTGCGAGACGCCAAACCGAGTCAAGAATGCCTTAAAATATCCGGACTTAAACTGCGATCCGTTATCCGTCAGCACAGTTTCAGGAACTCCGAAAGTGTAAAATATAAACTGTTCCAAATATTTACAAATCTGAGGAGCAATAAACTTTTTCAAAGGGTGCAAAAAGTGAAATTTAGTGTTGTGATCAACCACAATCAGGAGCCCAATATTTCCCTTCTTGGAGCGAGGGTATGGCCCCAATAAGTCTATATACAGCTTCTGAAAGGGTCTCTCAGACGACATCGGTTTACCCATAGGCGGTCTCAAAACACTATTTGGGTTTTTAGTAGAACGACAAACTGAACATTTTGACACATAGCTTCTGATTTGCGAAACCATTCCTGGCCAAAAGAGAAATCGTTTGAGACATTCAATCATTTTGCCAGTTCCGCGGTGTGCCGCATCTGGAGGATCATGTGCACGCTGTAAAACGTAAGCCACTAGTCCAGAGGGTATCCAAAGTTTCCATGAGCCCGATTCTTGAGCTTCATCTCCTTTCGCATGTTCCAGTCGTTTATATACGAACTTCTCTACTATTTTTAGATCTGGCAACCTCGATTGATTTTGCTCGATTTGCTCTATCAATTTAATGTACTCCTGCGATTTGAATTCAACAGACGATAAATCTACGATCGGACCAAGATCTGAAAGCTCATCGACCGCATCTTCATCGCGTCTCGACAAGGTGTCGGCGACAATGTTTTGCGAGCCCTTGCGATGTTTAATCAAAAATGAAAATCCTTGCAGACGAATGGACCATCGCGCTAGACGGCCAGAAAGATCTTTCTGTCTCATTAACCATAACAACGATGCATGATCGGTAATGACCGTAAAGTCTTGTCCTTCTATGTACGCTCTAAACTTTTGGATGCCTTTAATCACCGCCAAGCACTCTAGTTCTGTCACTGTATAGTTTCGCTGCGCTTTCGACAACTTCACTGACATATATGCTATGGGCACCTCCGAGCCATCATCGCTTTCTTGAGCTAAAACGCAACCAAGTCCATGTAGACTTGCATCACATATCAACAAAAATGGCTTGGAGAAGTTCGGCGAACTTAAGACAGGAGCCGAGGTTAACTTTGCCTTAAGGTGGTCAAATGCGTGCTGAGCTGAACTATTCCAAACGAAAGGCTTGCTTTTTCTCAATAAATCAGTTAGCGGCTCGCTAACACTAGCATAGTTCTCTACGAATCGTCGGTACCATCCCGAAAGTCCTAAAAATCTTCGCAGCTGTTTTACTGTCGAGGGAACTGGAAAGCTCTGAATAGCGCTGACCTTATCAGGATCAGTACGCAAATTTCCATAGCCGATAATGAACCCCAGATACTTAATCTCTTTCATGCAAAATTTTGATTTAGCAATGTTGATGGTCAAGTTCGATTTTCTAAAACACAGAGCCACTTCGGTTAGAAGACTAATGTGAGACTCAAAATCATCAGAAAGGAGAAGCAGATCGTCTAAGTAGACGAAAACTCTTGTTCGAAGGTGAGGCGGAATGACACGATCCATTAAACGACATAGCGTCTGCGCGGCGTTACACAATCCGAACGGCATCACCCTGTACTGATACAGCGGACGGTTCGGGATCGTGAACGCCGTACATTCGCGAGACTTTTCTTCTAAAGGAATCTGCCAAAAAGCATGCTTCATATCTAGCCCCGTAATGAAACGAGCAGGAGGAAGTCTGCTTAGAATCCCGTCGATATGCGGAAGCGGATATGCATCTTTTCGAGTGAATTTATTGACTTCCCTAGAATCCAAACATAGACGAACTTTTGCTCCTTTTTTAACCAGAACACAGTTGCTGCTCCATGGACTTTTGGACTCCTCAATGACTCCTAGAGCCAACATGTGCTCTATTTCTGCAAACATGTCCTTCTCCTTAGCTGGAGAGACTGGCCAATGTCGCTGTTTAATGGGGGTGGTGTTGCCAATATCGATTTTATGTTCGATCAAATCAGTGCGCCCTAATCCTTCCTTTTCGAAGGATGGTATCTTGCATATAACATTCATTAGTATTTGTTGTTGATGTTCGTTCAAAATGTGTACTTTCGGTATCTCTTCATCATCTCTACCAACATCAAGTTCTTGTATGTCCCCGCTATTGTCCATTATCTTACTCAACAAACCAAAATCTTTCCAAAAATCAACGCCAAGGTATACGTCTTGCTTGAGGTCAGGTATTATGTAAAAGTCGATTACTTTAGTGATGCCTCGATATGTCACGTTTGACCGAAGACGACCCACTACTAGACACTCTGAATTGTTTGCGGTTCGAATACGACCTGAACATCTCTTGACTTTTGGATGCGTCACTAACTGTTCCGCAGCCTTAGCGCCTATGCAACTAATCGTAGCGCCGGAATCTAGTAAAGCGACATAATCATGACCTTCTACGCAAATCTGGGTGAAAATACGATTGTCAGAACAGTGCAGTATTGAAGACACAAGTTTCTCGCGACTGGAACGGATCTCTTTCCAGAATGATCGCATTCGCAAGGTAGAACGTCTAGGTGGTTTGAATTGCCTAAATTGACTAACTTTTCCAAAGATTCGATTTCGAGCAGCCATGTACTGCGCTAGCCGAATGTGGTAAGGTAGACAACAATTATTAGTTGGCTTAGCTTGACCGACACGGTTACTTTGAACGCCCTGTCGGCTAGAGTCTGAATCGGCGTCGACTTCAGACTTCGAAGAATCATCGAGTTTTACTGCTTTGGATGCGACAGAAGATCTCTCTTCTGTGCATCCTTCAGTGCGTTTCCCGAAGGGTTACATACTGAGCATTTTGGCTTAAACGTGTCCTTGGCCCCGCATCCATAGCAAAATATAGTGCGTGGCTCCAGACAATCATCAAAACGGTGACCTGGATGGCCACAATTCCAACATTTTAGCGGCTTTCGCTGAATAGCAGACACCTCCGCTGAATCATCCAATTCCGAAACGCCGGTGCGATACGGAAAACTATTCTTTTGGACTGGCAGCTTCTGCTGCCTACAGAACTGCTCATGGGTGCGTATTTCCTCTCTCAAACGGGATAGTGTGCCAATGCCCAGGTGCATAAGCTCATATCTAAGCGAAGTTTTCGCATTCCGAATTAAGAGTCGGACTATCGAAAGTTCGGAAATTGAATTACGCAACCTCCCTACTAATTTCTCCACAGAGAATTGATATTCTTCAAAGGGTTCCCTCTCTCCTTGCCGTCTGGAGTTAATCAATTCCCAGATATCCATATCGGTATCGCTGTCTTCGAATTTCTTACGAAAATCAAAACAAAACTGTTCCCATGTGAAGCTTGGATTGGCTTGGTGGAATTTCCAATACCAGTCGTTTGCTTTGCCCCCAAAAAGAAGATGCAAATGGTCACATAACAGGCTATAATCTCCCTGCAAATTCTGTTTAGTCAACGCGCGAATCCTGTAGA
Source organism: Drosophila ezoana (assembly GCA_035045725.1). Lineage (NCBI taxonomy): Eukaryota > Metazoa > Arthropoda > Insecta > Diptera > Drosophilidae > Drosophila > Drosophila ezoana. The sequence goes on along the minus strand of JAWNOU010000184.1, from coordinate 92,475 downwards.
GGAATTCTTCGGTCAGGAGACCTTCTTTGGAACCTTCAAATTTGACACGCCAGCCTTGGATAATATTACCAACTTTCTCAGGTGGGATGGGACCGCGACTGGTGGTGTTTCGACTACTATGAGAAGTATTACTAGTCTGCCCTGCTACTTGAGCTCTGGCCAATTGACCGGATGGTTCAGCCTGTCCCGTTGAGTCATTAGAGTCCGAACTCCTAACTTGACTCGTGGATAGCTGCGCTTGAATCAAGGCCGTCAATTGTTGCAGCAGTACCTGCTGTTGAGATTGCACAGCCTCTTGAACGATTTTGGTAATCTCGGCTGGTTCCTGTTCACACGAAATATTTACTGATCTATTGCCAGTGGCAGCGTTGTCGCTATTATTTGATATAAGACTTCTATTAGTATTTCTAGTCGACATTCCTCTCCGTAGACTATTCCATTTACCCCGAGTTTCACTTCTACTGCGGACGTTTTTACTGGAAGTTTGCATTGGTTGGGGATTCACTGATTGTCTTGATTGAGCTCGTGAAACTGTAGCTCCAGCTGTGTCACTGGCTTCACCCAACTCTGCAGCGAGGTTGTTATTGGACAGTGACAATTGTTGTGCCGTGCAGGCTTGCTTGCAAACAGGACAACTATTTGTACTTTGCAGTGCCTCTGTAATGCAACGATGGTGGAATTTGTGCTTGCAAGGTGACACTGCCGTGAGAACATTAAGAGAAATAATTTCATAGCAAACTCCGCAAAAAGATTCTTGCTCCTGAAGAGCGGTAACTAAATCTTCACTACTACGGTGGACTGCCATCTTTTCTTTTCACTGTTTTTAACAAATTTCGAATTTTCGAGTATAAACTTAGGTTCGTCACTTTCCCAAAATGAAAGAAAATAATGTGCAAAACAATAATCGAAACTCTTTACCGTCGTCGGACTGACTGATAGGCTTATCTATTTATTGATCTGAATTGAACCCTGTCAGATGCATTGGTCAAGCTCCCAAACGCTTCTCTAGGTGCTTGCAACTCCAAATGCGAAATAGCAAAGTTCAACAACAGACTTGGGTTATGAATTGCAGATTTCTTACGAAATTGCAGAAATATGTAACAGTCTCTATCTGGTCGACTAATCCGTATATAGAATCGAATTGAAGTCGCTATTCCGAGATACGAGATTCTGAAAGACAAACTACATATAGTAAGATTCTACTCTTCACTTTGAATGGGCTTCATTTCAGGACGTCAACGTCAATGTTGTGAGATGGGTTCGTTCTCTGGTCGACCAATCCGCATATAGAATCGAATTGAAGTCGCAATTCCAAGAGTTAGATTTCCCTATCCTCTTAACGTCAAGTCGAGAAACTTAAACGCATTTTGAAAATACAAAAGGGTTAAATAAATTTGGATGTATAAGAAGAACCATTTCCGTGAGACTGATTGACTTTCTGCATGTTAACAAAAAATCAGTTCGGCCCCACGTTTGGGCGCCAATTATGTAGCGTGTGCGTACTGAGGAGAGCCTTCTTCTTTAGACTTAGCTCGTCGGATGGGGTATGGGTTCTTTCTTCATCCTGCTATGCTACACACTAGCACAATGATAAGTGCACTTTCACAAAGATAAAACTACAAGTTCAAAAGTGTTGAAATCGGGAACGGTAACCGGTATTATGTCAGTCGTTGGCGGCTCAGACGTTTGATTTGGTTGTGGGGTAACAAGGATGTTAATTTACCCCACGGTCTGTACCCACCCTACCTTGGTGGCACGGCGAATGTCACGGCCACCCCTTTGTTTGTTAATTTACTGGTTTGCACATCTTTAATTTCTTAAGGTTCTGGCGACGAACCACGAAAGTTTTTAGTTAAACATATTAATTTCGATTTCCATATTATTTATTGCCTATTTGTTTCGTATAGGACATGTTTATGCGGAAAGCACTAACGATCAGTCAAAACTGTATCATGGCTACAAGATAAACTATATAACTGATTATAACTCTATGAGATAATTAAGAAAAAAACACAGAAATCATACTGCCTGGCAACTGATAACGGGCTTTGGAGACGGTACATTCAAATTACATGAGATTCCTATATCGGGTAGTGCTGAAGGCTCGCCGATTCACAATTATCATTTTATACTTCAAACTCTTCTGCTGGCTTATGTGGCCATTGCATACTCACAAATTGAGACAAATAAATCCATCGATGCGTACGTTGGGCCCATCGTCAGCATTGTGGTAATATCTGCGGAGCAATTTACATTAGTTAATCTATTTACAAATAATTTGCGATATACCGTACACTCGTCGCTCAATTCTCATGGCACATAGATTTCAGTTTACTTTAAGTTTAACATTCTTACGTTAGCAACATATTTTTAAAGGTTATGTTTCAAAATTACAAAATAGCTTGACTCTATTGACTTGCCAAAGAAAGGAAGTTTCTAAGACAGTCGCTTTTATACTATTATAATTTCATTTAAGCAAAGCGAAAATGGTTTTAAAATACTAATTCATGAGCATTTAGATCGAAGCGGGTACACAAAAGAAATCCAACCGAACACGTTTACGCTCACACAAAGTGCGAACTCCTTGAGGCTATTCCCTTGGCAATTTGTATTTGATCTTGGTATGCGGACACCTAATCGGTTCAATTCCTTGCCAGCGACACTCCGTTCATCGGGCTGGAACGGTAAGTTCGACCAGGAGGTAGCTTGGTCACAAATGGATAAGTGCGGGGTGCAGGCTCAGCCGCAATGTACTGGTGTTGCCGCAGTCTTTGTTTGTAGCGATCCCACAGAAATCTTAAGTCCTCTTGACCTTCTCCACGCCCGTAGGGCTGTCGCTCCCTTGGGCGGACGTATGCTTTCAAAATTTCCAAGTTGGCTATGACCGACCAGCCGCGCTGAATTTGTATGTGTATATATATAAGAATACACGAAGGCGTGGTTGCGCAATGGCTGGCCGGTAGCTAAATAAGATTGTACCCACTGAATAGGGGTTTATTAAGAATAACGCACTCAATTAATTTATAACGAATATCACCTGATGGCGGAAAACTTCTGAGCGTGGAATTATGAACACTGGAGACTTGAAATTCGTTGGGCTCAATATGCCCTGAACAAGCCGAAGCTGTGTACAGCCTCTGCACTTTTAATTAGTAAAACTTATGCGCACTCAAACTATGCGTCTTGCTTGTTCTGCTGTCAAATTAAAAAGAATGCAGCGTGGCAATCGGACCTTCTGTCTAACTTCAATTTCAGCAAGAACACACCTACAAATACAATTGTATTTCACCACATCTAAATTATAACGGTGATATGGCCTGATCTATCGAGCATTCCTTCATTCTCGCGTGAGTGCGAGCGAGGCAACGCACCGTCGCTGAGATAGCGCATTTTGCGGCATCACGTAAAAGCAAAAAGCGATTACCATGGGATGAATGCATACATTTCTGGTAACTTTTCTGACACTTAACGGGTGCTGGTACAGTGGGACGAGTTAATGAATATTGTGCCAGCTGGTCCCTACAAATATATATACTTTATGGGGTCGGAGATGCTTCCTTCTGCCTGTTACATACATTTGCATTTTGCACAAAAACATAATACCCCTTTTACCTATTTTGAATGGGTTCAGGGTATAAAAATACCAGTTTTTTTCCTGATTCTACATTATAAAAAGAGACAAAAATATTGAGATTGAATGAACATTTATTAGTTCTGTGTATCTAAAGGGGGATGTTGTTATTGTTGTTGTTATTGTTGTGGCCTCGGTTCGAGTTGCCACGGCCTCTAGAGTTTCCTCTATTTTGACCTTGTCCTCTGGTGTTATTATTGTAGCCGCCTCTGTTGTATGGTCGGCCTCTATAATTACCTCTGCCGCGGTTTCCACTACGATCAGAGTAATTTTGGTAATTGCTTAATTTTGGTAGTTGCTTCTGTGCAACTATCAACAAATTTGGCTTCATTCATGTTATCGAATGTGCCTGCCTGCATGATAAGTTTTACCTTATCTATAGCGCAGTTCTTTGTCATAGCTTTTACGGCTTGGGCTGTGCTATATTTGGCGGCTAAATCTGAATTTAAGCCATCATTAATATAAGTACCTGCCAGAGCTTTTGCTTTTGTGTATAAATGTTGGAAGTTTTACTCTTTTGCTGAAGGTTTAGGAGTTTAGCTGACAGCACTTCAACTGATTCTCCTTTTACCGTTCTTGATAATTTTGATATTATTTCTGCGATTGTTTTTTCATTGCTTATCAAGTTTCGTGCATGGCCTGAAGTGTTAAGAGAATTTGGAAGGAATATTGTTATATTATGCCTTTCCGAAATTCGTCTAATGTTTTCTCTTAACGTGCTTAATACATCAGTTGTCTGTGTTAAATGCAAATCTTTTAGTTTAGTTGCATTGTCTACAGTCTACAAGAATTTTAACGTGTTTTAACTTTGTCTCGTTTGAGACAGGTGCGCTTTCGTTAAGGCACTTGAAAGATTTATTTAATACCTCACGTTGTTCCCTTAGAATGGTAACGATTTGATTCCATTCCATTTATGTAGTCGCTGCTCGTTTAGTGCGCGAGTACGAAGATCTGGCTCATCTCTATACGGAAGCTATTGCAATGAGTATTGTTAGCAGTAAATTTTTTAACTGCACATGGGGGGTGGTGTATACATTGGCAGTGTTATCATCTGCCTTTGATTTCCCCCCCATTTGCCTATGTAATGACTCTTACAATTATTTGATACTACCTGTAAAGACGTACTAAGACAATTGCTGTATTCCCAAGAATCGGATGCTCGTCAATAATTGTTTTTATTTTGACGTAGGGTAATATCGACAAGATTACTCCACACTCTATTTTAGAACATGAATAGACTGGGCTTGCTGCTGTGTCGTATATTTCTATATACTCGGATTCAAACTCATATTCTGATATGAATTCTCTATGCCTTTGCAAAATTTGTAGGGCTCGCATACAAAAATCTGTATAGTCGTTGTATACTTTGTTAATTTTGTCTTCAAACATGACTTATTTATGTACATAATTGTTGAAACACCTAATGAAGCTAAGAATATATGCCCCATATTTCTCTCAGTTTTTTTTTTAATTTAAAAAAAAATTTAATTTTTTCATGTTTGTAGTGCCCATACATTTATTTTGGCAGAAGGCCTTTTCGTTTGTGTTTATCAGTGGTGATCTCCTCTCTAATGTGTCGTACAATTTTTTAAGGTTGTACTCTACCTTGACGCACATAACACAGTGGGCGTCATTGCAAATTATTATATAAAGTTTTAATATTATCTTAAATAATCTTGTTTCTTCTGCTGCTGCTGATGTCCCTCTCTTTTTTTTTTATTTGGCTGCCTTCTGGGTTTTTTTTTTGTGTCTTTCACTTCTTTATTAGCCGTTTTTTCTGGCAAGAAGTTGGCGCTCTCTGTACTCAGAGTGATGCGTACGGACATATCTTGCACTTTTGTCACACACCTTACCCACTCAGAAACATATATGTGTCTTCTGCATTTGCGCCGTTATTGTAGTTGATGTTAGTCATGTAATATATTCATTCAGTATATTTGTTTTCCACCGTCAGGCTAGTTTCACTCGACGTATTTAGTTGTAAATTTTTTGTCGCGTTCCTGTCGTCTCTTTTTATACCCTGAACCCATTGAAAATGGATAAAAAGGGTATATTGTATTTGTGCAAAATGCAAGTGTATGTAACAGGCAGAAGGAAGCATCTCCGACCCCATAAAGTATATATATTATTGATCAGCATCAATAGCCGAGTCGATCTAGCCATGTCCGTCTGTCTGTCCGTCTGTCCGTCCGTCTATCCGTATGTATGAACGCAAGGATCTCAGAACCTATAAGAGCAGCTAGAGCATGTTTTTCCAAATATTTTAAGGCGACTTTTATTTAATCCAAAATAAATGTGTGTCTTATGTTGTACTTCGCCCTCTTTGGGACTACCCGAGTCTATAAGGCATTCAGTAACGAGAGTAGATGCAATGATGTTTGTAAAATGAATTTTAAAATATCTAAAATAATTATTTTTCGCTTAGCCCTTTTTCTCCGGCTGCAAGCTTTCCAAAGACCCGAAAGCACTTGCTGTCCCTGCTCTTCAGTATCTCTCGTCATGGGCTTGATCGGCGTTGGCTGGTGGCGCCATGCCTCGCACTTTTGACGAAATTGCGTTTAAGCGCGCCGTTAACTCGAACTTGGTGCCTGAGGTTGAAAGTTTTAGTGCCGCCAGCCATTTTTTCAGCTGCACGATCGTGAATGGGTCCATATTGACACTATCCATGATATTAATTAATGTAGGTGTGCGAATTTCTACTTTACTTTATCTTACCACTTCTGATGTTTGTGGAAGGCTTAACCGTTAATCTAAAGAATAGCAAATTAGACACAGAGTAGTTATTTTCACTTCTTTATTGCTCGTCGTGCGATACAGAAGTGAACTCTCTCGTACACAATTATTTTATATCTCGTCATAATGTTAATACTTATGTTAAAGTGTGTGAATGACAATGTTATACGGGACTGAATGGTGTATGTATGAATGTACATATATCTATGTTGCTGTGTTTAACCTGCTACATAAATATTGTTTTAGTAGTTTTTATTAAAATTGTTAATTATTCCCTGTTCTTGATTTATGTGTTCATTAATATTTTCAAATCTTAGGATAGTTTCTTGGTTAAATGTTATTTGTTTGTTAAAAGTTTGCAATAGCAATAGTTTGGGAGCCTTTAGCGTCCATATTTCCTGTTACTACATTTATTATAATACCAAGACCGAAGTTAAGCCGCTTTTTCACCTTTTTTTAGGTAATAGTGCATTTATTTTAAGTCTTAATTTGCCTACTTTTGCTTAAGACTTTTAGACTCTTTTAATTCCCCTGAAAACTTTACTTGTCTTAAGTCATTTCTCTAATTAGGCTTTTAGCATATGACTTTGTTTTCTTTTTTTTTTACACCCTGAACCCATTGAAAATGGGTAAAAAGGTAAAATATTTGTGCAAAATGAAAATGTACGTAAAGTAAATATATTATTGATCAGCATCAATAGCCGAGCAATCAGCATCAATAGCCGAGCCGATCTAGCCATGTCCATCTGTCTGTCCGTCCGTCCGTCCGTATGTATGAACGCAAGGATCTCAGAACCTATAAGAGCTAGAGACTAGAGCTAGAGATTATAGCTGTAGGTCCTCTAGGTGCCTACGCAGATCGAGTTTGTTTCTGATAATCGATAACTTACTCCGTTTCCAAGCTATCAATAAAAATCGATATCTAGTTCTTTTTGAGCAAATTGGCAAATAATAAGAGCTAGAGTCACCAAACTTGATAGGTTACTTCTAGAATATTATATATATATCAAGTATCTTTCATTTTATACCTATCGCCACCTCCCAGCTATCACCACAGAGCTATAAATCAAGTTAACCCAACTTGTATTGCCAACCAATTTAAGCCTCAATTCAAATGCAATTGACTTTTTGAGAAAACTCAAATTTTCTATGGTACAAAAGGATATACTGTAGAAAGTTTTATCAAGATCGGCTTTTGTTTTGTTTTTCGGTATTTTGGACTGCGCAAGTGTTTGCGACGCAAATTCCAAGAACTTCTGTATACAAGCACACACACATTCATGCGCGTCTGCTTCGAATTCTGTCATCATTGCGATTGTTTTCTTTGCTGCTATTTTAATTTGTTTTTTTCTTAATAAGACTCAATTACTAGCGTGGCTGTTGAGTAGAGGCAGTGGCAAGTGGTGCGGTTTGTCGCGAGTTCGACCCCTGCTAAAGGAGATTTTTTTTTTTTTGTTTATCTTTATTACTATAAACGAGCGCGTAGGGCGAGCTGTATTTTGTGTTGGAAATAGAGGGTTCAGGGTATTCCCAAGTCGGGAGCTCCCGACTAGAACCTCTTGTTTAATTTTTTATTTATGAATCTTTTGATTCTTGTGTGATATAAAAGTTAGACCTATGCCCTGCTTGACTTTATGTTTAGTGAATCTATTTTCTTTTTTAAAGACTGTGTCGCCTTCCTCGAGTGTTTCTGGGGAATATCTGTTTTCGTTAATTTTTGTTATTTTATCATTCATTTTATTTTCTATGCTTTCTTTTATGTCGTGGTAGAGAGTATTACGGAATTCGTTAAGTTTTTGGAGTTAATCGTGTTCGTTATTTGGGGAAACGTTCAAAATTAGTATATGCAAAATCTACCAAGGTGTGTATTTTGTTCTTGAGTGGATTGTATTATTGTATGTCAGTGCTTCGAAGAAAATGTCTTCGTTGTAGCAGGAGATTCTCTGTTTTGTTTTTTGTTAAAATGTTATGTATGTATATCTCGGTTATAGACGAATAAGCAAGATATAAGTCATTTTGTTCTTATCGTAGTATGTTTCTGATATCGTTCTTCAGTGCCAGTGCGTCGGCTACTACTTTTTAGGGTCTTTTATTGTAGACTATCTCGTAGTCATACGAGTATAACTGTATTTTCTATCGAACCAATTTTGAATTTGGTTCCTTAAAGTTCATAAGCCAAATCAAAGGCCTATGATCCGTAACGATTGTGAATTTCTGTCCGTATAAATAGGGACGAAAATATTTTTTAGCCCAGATTGTGGCTAACATTTCCTTTTCTACAGTTGAATAATTTACCTCTGTATCCGATAACGTTCTGCTACCGAAAGACACCGCATTGAGACAAGACTGCCCCAATAGCGAAATTACTAGCGTCCGTACTAAGTATAAAAGGTTTTTTGAAATTTTTGAAAATTTTTACTGTGGCATTGCCTTTAGGTTGTTGTGTCAAGGATTCAGTTATTGCTACGAAATCTTTTATGAACTTCCTATAGTAACCGAGCAATCCTAGGAAGGTTTTGATTTGACTTCTGGTTCTTGGAATTAGGAATGCTTTAATGGCAATTAGCTTGTTGGGGTTAGGTTTTATACCGGAATCGGTTACTATTTCCATTCTGAAAAATTCAGATTTTTCTGGTTGGAGCTTTAACCTGTCGAATACTAGCTTCAAGTCGCTGACGTGTTCTTGGAGTGAAGATGAAGAAAAGACTATAATGTCGTCAAGATAGATTAAACAACAATTACCGTTAAGGACTGCTAAGATGTTGCCCATCACTCTTTGGAAAGTGGCTGTGGCGCTTAAAAGCCCGCAGGGCATTCTTAAATTCAAAATGTTCTCGTTTGCTAATATCTTGGTAGTATCCCCTTGATCTAACGCCGTAAATTATTTGGCTCTACCTATCCTGTCTAGAACGTCGCTGATTTTTGGCATGGGATATGTTCGTTTCAGCAGCTAAAAATTGAATTAGTATTATGTTTGCATAACATTTCAGTAACATCTTGCCCTGCGAGGCAAGCAATGTCACTGTTTTGTTTTGTTTGGCGCTTCTCGCATATCATAAAATAGCTCAATATTATTTGCTGGAAATTATCAGGCGCTTATCGCTTTGCGCTCATCGTAGTTTTTGTTATCGCGCTCTTTTTACCTTTTGCACTTTGTCTTAAGCGGCTAGCGCATCAAAGCTAGCGACGCCGCAACTCACTCTTGTCTCGTACGTTCGCTATACCGGAATTCTTAACTATCGCTTCGTTAAAAATATCAATTTTTCGCATATTTCGCATAATCAATACGCTCGCTATAAGAACATAAATAAGCCAATTGTTCCATGAACTTATTAGAAACACCGGCATTTTCATTTCGGTGTAAACCTCTCGCTATTAAGTGCTAATAAAAAAGCTTGTTAGCCCAACATTTTGGTGACCCCGACGTGATTTCTTTTTATTTAACATTATATTGTTGCATAAAATTATTTAAATACAAATTGAACTGGTTGTTATTAGTTTCGGCAGCAATTAAAAACCGCTCTTATATACATACATACATATGTACAAGCAAGTGTCGTGCGGTAAATTGCAGTAAGTCGGAGTCTGTGAACATAAGCATAAATACACATACATACAGACGCTTTGGCTCTCGCTATCTGCATTTTGCTTGTGCTTTGATTCGACTAGCTGTTGCGCGCGCTTAAGAGTACAGTGCTGACAATAAGTCAGCACTGCCAATAATGATGAAATTGCTTTGTCGGTGCTGCTCAAGCGGATTGAAAAAATGGAATCTGCATTCGAAGACGCTCAAAACAAATTGGAAGAATTGGACTTTGACGAAATCGGCAGTGAGTTACGCGAGGCTTTTGACGAGCTTTGAAAATGAGGTTTGAAGTCTCTAAGCGCAGTAGAGCATTGCCGTCCAGCTCCACATTTGTAAATGAGCCTATTGCTGCTCCGTCAATGGCTAGATCCAGAGCGTTACCGACCTTACCGCCAATCAAATTGCCAACGTTTTCTGGAGGTTATACGGAGTGGTCAGATTTCTTTTCAATGTTCACAACTTTAATCGAAAATCATCCTGAACTCACAAACATTGATAAAATGGACTCTGCGCTGGATACCATTCGGTCATTGGAAATATCAGAGGCTAATTATTCCATAGCACTAAATTTATTACAAAAACGATTTGATAACGATTAGTATTTCAGGCACACATCGTTGAACTGCTGGGGCTCAAGAAGGTAGAGAATGGCTCCGCTGTCAGGCTGCGTGAATTGTCGGATAAGTTTAATGCCCATATTCGTGCTCTCACCAGTTTGGGTAGCAAGGGTCAAATTACTGGTTACATCTTTGTACAGGTACTACTGGAAAACTGGATCCTGCTACGCAGGCGAAGTGGGAAGAGAAGCTAGAGGATACCGCCTTTGCATGAGAGTGTGGATTGTGCTATGGCAACCTATACGCCGAGCTCTCAGGTGGGCAAGAACATAAAGACTAACCCCAGTAGGACATCACTCGTTGCTACTTACTCGATGGCTGCTATTTGCTTATTTTGTAATGGTGAAGAGCATAATATATGGCAATGCCCAAGAATTAGCAATTTGTCTCCAGAGATGCGTCTAAAGGAAGCAAAGCGATTATCTTTATGCCTCAACTGCCTTAAAAGGGGTGCCTTGTCGCACATGTGGATCCAAGCACCATACGCTTCTGCATTTAGGCGTTTTGCCTTCGATTCCTCACAGCTTCTGCAGCTTCTTCAGCCCCCGCCTCTATCTCTCTTGAGACCACAACCTCAGCAGCGATGTTTTGTTCCTGGCCACCGCTATTGTACTAATTAAAAATCGGTCTGGGACTCTAGTTCCGTGTCGTGCTGTATTGGATGGTGGGTCACAGCTGCATTTAATTACATCCCGATTCGCTCAACAGCTTCATTTGAAGAAAATTCCATCTTCAGCGGCAGTTGCTGGCCTGGGAAAGGCTCTTTTCGCTACTGATGGATGCACTGTGACCGTCAATCTACAATCTCAAACGTCAGAGTACTCTGCAATATAGCAGATCGCCAGCCAAGCATCGCCCTTAGTACAACTAATTGGAATGTACCTGGAAATATTCGCCTCGCTGATCCTTGCTTTTACAACCCGCAGCGAATTGACATTAATCGGAGCTGGTCTTTTCTACGAGCTAATATGTGTCGGGCAAATAAAACTGCTACCGGGATTGCCTCTTCTGCACAAGACACGCTTTGGATGGATAGTTGCAGGTGGCGGTTTCCAGCAAGGCGGTACCTCTCTCGTGTATCGTCTGATGCCCGCACTGAGTCTGATGACCGAACCGATGAGTTAATTCAACGATTTTGGGAAGTAGAAAGTTTTCCAGAGCCTGTTGCTAAAGCAACAAAGGAAGAGCTTGACTGCGAGGAGCATTTTGTTAAGAATTTCCAAAGGTTGCCAACAGGAGCATATTCCGTGCGACTCCCTCTCAAACTCACGCTGGATCAATTAGGTGAATCTTATCAACAGGCATTTCGCAGATTTATATCGCTTGAGAGAAAGTTGCATCGTCATCCCAACCTTAAATCCCAGTATTGCGCGTTCATTCAAGAGTATATGGAGCTCGGACATATGACTCTTGTCCCTCCAGAGTCGTTACGTTTATGTCGTATTTGATGGTTCAGCTGTCACCAGCACTGGATGTTCGCTGAATGAAGTGTTGATGGCTGGGCCCTTACTGAAGACATTGGCAAGATGTATCGCTGTGTCAGAGTTACGGTCCCAGATAGCTACCTAAAATCCATCCTGTGGCGCAATTCTACTGATTCTGGAATAAGTGGCTTCTAGTTGGACACAGCTACGTATGGCACAAAACCAGCTTCCTATCTTGCTGTTCGAGCGATGCAGCAATTGTCGACGAGCAGCATTTATTTCCAATTGGTGCCAAATTTCTTCGACAAGATTTCTATGTAGATGACCTTATATCTGGAGGTGCCTCGGTCCAAGAGGCGATCGACGTATTAAATCAAACAAAGGGCATCCTATCTAAAGGTTGCTTTGACCTCAGAAAATGGTGCTCGAGTCATTCTGCAGTGCTAAAAGGCATTCCTGACAAGGATAAGGACTCGTTTTTAAAATTTAGCGATGGAAGCGACATTACCAAAACCTTGGGCCTTGCGTGGAATCCTTCAACTCATAAATTAATGTTTTCTCTCACGGCTGCCAATCAAACCTTGCAATAGATCTGTTCTGTCCACCATAGCTCGTTTTTACGATCCACTAGGATTAATTGGACCAGTCATCGTTAAGGCCAAAATCTTTATGCAGCTTCTTTGGAAGGAAAACTTGGATTGGGATGAGTGTCATCCAACTTCTCTAAATACTGCCTGGCAGGAACTTTGCCAAACTTTCAGGAATGTCCAATTATCCACCTTTCCCCGGTTGGTTTGCAATACAATGTGCGATGTAGAGGTTCACGGTTTCTGTGACACTAGCATTAGTGCGTACGGAGCTTGCATTTATGTGGTTTCAAAGGGACATCATTCGAGTTCACGCCTATTCTGTTCTAAATCACGAGTGGCTCCACTTAAAACTCTTACGGTACCAAAACTCGAGCTTTGTGGCGCACTTTTGTTAGCCCAATTGATGCAGGAAGTAGCTGAAATGAAAGTATTTACCGGTACATTCCATTGTTGGATTCATCAATATGTCTATCATGGATCCGAGATGAATCGTCGAAGTTCAACGTATTCGTTGCAAATCGGATAGCCACCATCCAGGAATTTCCAGTGGCATTATGTTCCAACAGCCAGTAATCCAACTGACATTCTCTCCAGAATTTTTGACTGGTCCACAAAGGTGCTGGCCTGCGACTTGTCTTCTTGAAAAATCAATACTGGACTTACGCAAAAGAGTGTTGCTTATCACAGATCCTGCAGATGATGCCATATTAAGGTGCAAATATGTGAATTCCTTTTCTGCTATTCAACGAGTATTTGCCTATGTGTACAAGTTTATATATCGAATTCGGCGCCCCGGACTTTTGATCTCCGACATACGTTTTGGATCGTGCATACTTTTACGGAACGTTCAAAAGGCTTCACTCTGGGATTATATAAAGAACCTGCAATCAAAGGGCGTGGTCGCTCGCTTCAGCAAACTCTCATCATTATTGCCCTTTCAGGATGAATTTGGTATTCTTCGAGTTGGTGGGCGCCTCAAAAAGTCAACTGTAGTGCGTATATGCCCGTACAGAATACCCTGTATTCAAATATAAAGTATGCAGCACTTTGTTGCATACAATAACAATAATAACGTAAACAAGCCCAGAGCCACTTTATGTATTGGCTCGGTCTCATATTACGCAGCGCGGTTCACTAGCCTCACTAGCTGACCGTTTATGCTTACGCTGCAGATCCCACGCTCCGTCTGAGCGCATTCCGTGAGCAATATATATGCTCACTAATACAGGCATATGCGAGCTACTCACTCTCCCTCTCTTTGTAGCTGTTAACGAATAACAGCATAAGTATATATGTATATCCATAGGCTAAGCACACGTTATAACAACTGAATAAAATCATAATGAATATCAAAGCCAACCAGCACTGACGTGCTACTTCAATTGGATATATAAACCCACACGCAACATGGCGACCGTGACATGGTCACGTTTCCCTGCCTGAAGGCAGTAGAATAACAACACAAAAAAAAATTAATAAAAGAAAAAGAAGCTATATTGTCTACATTCCATGACGATCCAATTCAAGGAGGTCATACAGGCATAAATAAAACGATATCAAGAATAAAGAGACAATATTATTGAAAAAACATGACTAAACATGTAAAAGAGTACATAAATAAATGTCCAAAATGCCTGACGTCGAAAACGACGAAACATACAAGATCACCCATGATAATAACCGAAACTCCACAATATGCTTTTGACAGAGTGATAGTAGACACAATTGGTCCACTACCACGTTCGGAAAAGGGGAATGAATACGCAATCACTTTAATATGTGATTTGACAAAGTATCTAGTAGCAATTCCTGTTGCAAACAAAAGTGCAACAACTGTCGCAAAAGCCATATTCGAATCTTTTATTCTGAAGTACATGGGAACAGAATACAAAAATTCCATTATAACTGACTTGTGCAAATATCTAAAAATAGACAACATAACGTCTACAGCACACCACCACCAGACATTAGGTACCGTTGAAAGAAGTCATAGGACATTCAATGAGTACATTCGTTCATATATATCAGTAGATAAAACTGACTGGGACGTATGGTTACAGTATTTCGTGTATTGTTTTAACACAACACCATCAGTAACTCATAATTATTGTCCATATGAACTAGTATTTGGTAGACAAAATAACCTACCAATACAATTTAATAGCGTAAATACCATAGAACCTATATATCATATAGAAGATTATTCTAAAGAAGTTAAGTTTAGACTAGAAAACGCGTATAAGAGAGCTCGAATACTTTTAGAAAAAAATAAAATAAAGCAAAAAGAAATAAATAAGAAAGTAATAGATTTTAAAATAGAAATAGGAGACCAAGTTTACTTAAAAAACGAAACAGGTCATAAATTAGAATCTTCTTATATAGGACCATTTGAGGTCATTAGTATAGGAAACAATAATAATATAATTATAAAGAATAAGAAAAATAGGGAACAAAAAGTACAAAGGATAGGTTAGAAATTTGTAATACATAATCATATATATCCATATAAATAAAACATTCATTAATTTAAAAAGTGTTCCTATATTCAAATATCAAAAAAAACAACAAAAAAAAAATGTATACCTTTAATTCTTTTGTATTTTTATATTCCAACATTTTTAAATTTCTTGTTATATTCAAAAATTTCATTTTTTATTAAAAAACAAAATAAAAAAGGAAAACCTCAATAATTAAGTTAATTTAATAACTGCACATTCATAATGTTACGTTATTTCCCTAAAAGGGGAGGTGTAGTGCGTATATGCCCGTACAGAATACCCTGTATTCAAATATAAAGTATGCAGCACTTTGTTGCATACAATAACAATAATAACGTAAACAAGCCCAGAGCCACTTTATGTATTGGCTCGGTCTCATATTACGCAGCGCGGTTCACTAGCCTCACTAGCTGACCGTTTATGCTTACGCTGCAGATCCCACGCTCCGTCTGAGCGCATGGCTAATCTTCCAAAGGAGCGATTTGTTGAAACTCGAGCGTTTGATATAACTGGTGTGGACTTTTACGGACCATTCTTCTACAAGCCTGACATTCGTAATAAAGCTCCTATAAAATGCTACATCAGCGTATATATTTGCTTCGCCATGAAAGCCATTCATTTGGAGTTGGTCTAGGACGTATCCACGTGTGCATTTCTCAATGCTCTAGGCGCTTTATATGCACTCGTGGCAAGCCACGTCAGATTTGGTCTGACAATGCCACCAACTTTCTCGGCGCCAAAAACGAGCTGTTGGAGCTAAAAAATCTCTTCCTCAGTAGCTTTCATCAAGAGGCTGTGCTCCAGTTTTGTTTGGCGGACACATTTGACTGGCGCTTCATTCCACCGCTCTCCCCTCACTTTGGTGGCGTTTGGGAGGCGGCGGTAAAAACTGCAAAACATAACTTCTATCGGGTTGTGGGGTCAACTGTTCTGGGATTCGAAGAGCTTCGTACCCCTGTGTGCCACATAACGGCAATCATTAACTCTAGACCACTGCTTCCCATTTCAGAATATCTAGAAGACCTCGATGCTCTCACCCCAGCTCATTTTTTGGTTAGTGGCCCACGTTCCACCCATCAGATGTGACACGGTTCAATTTCAACCGTCTGGACAGCTGGCAGCGAGTGTCCTACATGCACCAAGTCTTTTGGTCTCGCTGGCGAGAAGAATATTTAAATCTTCTTCAACAGCGTTCCAAATGGCGGACTCCCAAGCCCGGTGTGGCTCTCAACGACATCGTACTTGAAGACGAGAGCTTACCTCCTTTGAAATGGCCGCTAGCCAGAGTGGCTGAATTGATCAAAGGAACGGATGACATCACATGCGTTGCAGTTCTCAAGACATCTAATGGATTAGTAAAGCGAGCAACTAACAAGCTGTGTCTGCTTCCCCTTAACGATCATGTTGAAGCGTTCAACGGGGGGAGTATGTTCGGTTCAGCAGCTGAAAATTGAATTAGCATTATGTTTGCATAACATTTCAGTTACATCTTGCCCTGCGAGGCAAGCAATGTCACTGTTTTGTTTTGTTTGGCGCTTCTCGCATGTCATAATATAGCTCAATATTATTGATGTTACCTATCCACCGCTTATCGCTTTGCGCTCATCGTAGTTTCTGTTAACGCGATCTTTTACCTTTTGCTCTTTGTCGTAAGCGGCTAGCGCATCAATGGTAGCGACGTCGCAACTCACTTTTGTCTCGTATGTTCGCTATATCGGAATTCTTATCTATCGCTTCGTTAAAAATAGCAATTTTTTGCATAATTCGCATAATCAATACGCTCGTTATAAGAACATAAATAAACCAATTGTCTCATGAGCTTATAAGAAAAAGAGGCATTATCATTACAGTGTAAACTTCCCGCTATTAAGTGCTAATAATAAAGCTTATTGGCCCAACAGGATACTTATCTTTAGCGGTCTTTTTAACACGAGAAAATGGAAAATATGTCTTCATCTCAAAGATTAGTGATTTGTCTCTGAATATCTTGTCTTTCTATTAGACTGGATCGGGATGGTTTTGTATGCAATGGGACTCCCTTTCTATGAAAAGTTTCGCAATTTTTTTGCTAAGGTCTATAAAGGCTGTTAACTTTTTTGCGCTTTTTAAAGTATAAGTATAAGTATAAGTTGGGTTAGTATATTAATACTGTCTTTTGGTTTGTTATCATTTATTTCGGATATGGTATTAATCTTAATGTAATCATTCTCGATGTATTTATTGACGTGTCGTTCTGCTTCGAGGCACAGTTGAAAAGTTGAGTTTCTAGTTGTTAGTTGGAAATATATTGACCATCGCTTTTAACTGTTGTAAGATGTCCAAAGGAATTGAAGAAGAATTAGTTGATAGCGTGTGTTATCTGAATATTCCTAAAGCAAGGGTAGCACTGCCTTTTGATGCAGTGTATGTACGTTTAGTACCGTTTAATTGAATTTGGATTGTTTAGGTTAATTGGGTCTTAATCGGTGACAATTTTTGGGTCAATGAATGACTAGGTTGCACCTGTGTCTATTAGCAATTTTAGGGGGTATCCGGATTTTAAGTGGATAACAATGTATGATAATAGTGACCATGGCTTTTCTGTAACTAAATATCTTGTTTGTTTCTCGAGGCGCTTCGTGGAAAATTTGAGTCCTCATCTGTAGTTGAAGTCTGTTCCATGTTATGCACCGACCCCTGGTTCTATCCGAGTTTGAGTTTTCATGTCGTCTCTTCGTTCTGGGGGTCTTTTGTCTTTTTTATTTGGGGTGTGTTGTCAATAGTCCCTATACTATCCGTTCTCTCTTGACTTGTAACCGTTACTATGGTTGCCTTAATATCCCTTTTGCTGTCCGTCAGATTGGCTTCTCTGTTTTCAGTTTCTGGTTTCTTGCTTCCTCCTATTTTCTTGGAAATAAATGTCCCGTTCTTTAATACCCTATCGAAAGCTTCTTGTAGGCTAGTAGATCTCATAGATCTTACTGCTAATCCTAGTGGACCTCTGACACCTGTTAAGAACGTATTTAAACAGTTATTTGCGTACACTTCTTTCTTTATTTATATCTGTTGTATTGCGTTTTCGTCTCGCTCGTCGTAACAATGCAGAATTAGTGCATCTTTAATCCCGTCCCTATTAAGGCCGGCTCCAGATGTGTGAACCGCATCATCAGCCTAGCCTTCAGTTTTCTGTGTAATTTCCCTTAACACTATTAATAAAATCGGTAATTTTTTTAGGATTACCGTCATAAGGTGGTAGGAAGCAGATCTCGTCCGGAATTCTCAAAGACGAAACTAGGTCCATATTGTTTGCTGTTATCGCAGCTTGGTTTTGAGGGGAGCTTGAAGTCGACGTCATTGACGGTGTTGAGGGTATTCTAATCACAATCTGTAGTTGTTAGTCGGGATCTTCCCCAATGTCTGATAAACTAGTGCTAATCCTGACCCTATTCCAAGCGTTTGGGACAAGTTTCTTAACTTTCCCAATGATAGACATATAATTTTGATAGGTGTGAATGTTTTAATTTGGAGTCTTGTTCTTGGTTTTTATTCTAGATTTAATGTTGTTTGAAAGGTCTTAAGTTATTTTGACTTAATTTGGCCTAACAATGTAGTAGTGAATGTTTATTATGAGAATTTTTTGTATCAATGAATGTGTGAAGTGTATTCTAGCTGTGTAGAATTCTTTTCCTTGTTGTTGTGTTTATTAGTATCTGGAATTGGTTGTGACAGTATTATTTGTTCTTATATATTTTTGTAAAAATATTCGTAACTTATCTTTCGGTAGTGTTTCAGAGAAGTGCATATGTCTTTGTGTTTATATTATTATGGTTTTATTCATTTATTGTATTTGTCGAAGAATGTATGTACCAAAGAGGGAATCAATTAGTAATTGTAATAAGAGAGCACCATTATATTGTAAGTGGTGAATATGTACGCAAAAAAAATTAAGAAGAGAAGAACAAAAGTTATCCTAGTCTTGTGTGGTGAATTCGTATCACTCAAAGTCGGTGAGAGAGAGAGAGAGAGAGAGAGAGAGAGAGAGAGAGAGAGAGAGAGAGCGATTCTTACTCTTCCTCGCTGAGTGTGTCCCGTGCATATTGTTGTTGGTGTGCATGCAGCTCTTTGGCGGCTGATTCGTGTAAGGACACGAAGAAAGCGTTGCAAGAAGTAATAGCGGTTATATCTGGAATTCGTTGCGTTGTAAGATCAAAGAGCGGTTATCACTGGCTTTCGCTGCGTCGCACGAACGAAAAGCAGTTACCGCTGGTTTTCGTGGATATTCGTTGAGATGCGAGGAAAAGAATTTATTTGCTCAGGCGAAAGTAAATGGTCAGAGCGAACAGACGTGATTGCTCACACCGAAAATAGTAAAAAACCAAGACGCCGAAAAAAGATGCAGAAGTTCTAACACATTACTTGCCACTATTGCTGACTGCCGTCAGAAGAAAGATTGTGAATTCAAATCATCAAGCAGTGGATTGCATAATGTTGTAATGTTAAGGGAATTGGAAACGATTCTGTTTGTAGCTCATCGCAAATTTTGGCTAATTTAATTATTAATGATTTCGTTTTGGATATACTATTTCACGCAGTTATGGACAAATATTTGAAATATGATGTAATGATAGGTAGAGAAATTTTAAATCAAGGTTATGGAGTAAACATTGAGCCACAAAAGTTTAACATTTATAAAGTGAAACTGATTAATGTTGTAACAGAATCAAAAACTTTGGAAGATTGTGATAGCGAAAATGATGAATTAGATAGAACTGACAGGGTCCATTTAATAAATGTTTTGAAACCATACATGGAGCATTTCATCCATGGGATACCAAAAAGTCGCGTTAATACTGGCCAGTTGGAAATTAGTCTAATTAACCAAACAAAACAGTACAAAGACGCCAATACAGGCTTAGCATAGATGAAAAGGAAACTGCTCATTGTAAGATAAATGAATTGTTGGAGGCAAACGTTATTTAGCCTAGCTGCTCACCATTTGCGAGTCCGATTTTGTTGGTCAGAAAGAAAAATGGAACCGATCGCTAATGTGTTGATTATAGATCTCAGTCTCCGATAAGTATCCACTGCCTCTAAATTCTGACCTAATTGCCAGATTGCGTGGGGCAAAGTATTTCTCTTGTCTGGACATGGCCAGTGGATTCTATCAAATACCAATTCACCTAGAATCTATCGAACGTACAGCGTTTTTTACACCAGAGGGACAGTATGAGTTCTTGTCAATGCCATTTGGCTTAAAGAACGCTCCGTCAATTTTTCAGCGAGCAATAATAAAGACGTTGGGTCCCCTTGCGTACTCATATGTTGTTGTTTACATAGACGATGTATTGATTGTCGCCGAAAGCAAGGATGAGGCAATTTCAAGATTGCAAAAAGTAATTGAAACCCTAATTAAAGCGGTATTTTCATTTAATTTCGAGAAATGTACATTTCTAAAGTAAAAAATAGAATATTTGGGGTACGAAGTAGAGTCGGGTGAAAATAATAGTACAGCTGCGGCAATTCATAGGTCTGGCATTCTAGACAGTTCGTGCCAAAGTTTTCTGAAACGTTAAGGCCTCTGTACTGCCTTACGTCCAAAGATAATTATAGCTTTGATTGAAAAGAAAGCCTTGAAATGGTGAGACAGAAGATAATTTTTGTGCTGACCCATAGTGCGGTATTAATAGTTTTTGATCCACAATATCCAGTAGAGCTACACACAGATGGCAGCTAAGTCGGTTATGGTGCGATACTCTTGCATAAAATAATAGACAAAAACCATGTAATTGAGTATTACAGCAAATGCCCAACTCCAGCTGAGTCGAGGTATAATTCATATCTTTTGGAAACTTTGGCAGTTGTCAACGCAGTAAAAATTTTTCAACATTTTTTTAAGGGGTATCAAATTTACAGTGTTCACAGACTGTAACTCCTTAAAGTCAAGTCAACAAAAAATCGAGTTAGATGATGATGGTTGTATTTGCAATCTTTTGAGTTTAATATTGTTTATAGGAAGGGAAATGCATGGCGCATGTAGATTTCTTTTCTCGAAACCCAATTTCAGAGAAGCCCCAGCTCGTTAATAAAACCACTGAAAAACAAGTAAACTTAACTGAACTTGGGGACACCTGGCTTATAGCTGAACAGCAACGAGACCCCGAAATATCAGCTTTAATATTTAAATAACAAAACAATAAAATTATTGCTTTACCGTAAAATTCAACGAAATGGTAGAATCCGATGGTTACCAGTAGTTCCGAGGGCATATAGATGGGCCGTTATTATTCATATTCACGAGTCTATAATGCACGTTGGTTGGGAAAAGACCCTCGAAAAGGTGTATAGTTGCTATTGGTTTGACGGTATTGTCAAAATATGTCCGAAAATTCGTTAACAATTACATCACGTGTAAACTATCGAAACCACCTTCCGGTAAAATTCAACAAGAAATGCATCCGAATCCCAAAGTTAAAATACCATGGCACACAACTCATGTAAACATCATTGGAAAATTAAGTGGCAAAAACGACTAAAGGGAATATGTCATTGTTCTTATAGATGCATTTACAAAGTACGTATATTGGCATCATACACTGAAAATAGATACCGAAAGTTGTATACAGTCAGGTAATGCAGTTTAATCTTTGTTCGGTGTGCCAAGCAGTATTATAGCAGATCAGGGCCGACTTTTTGTGGGGTCTGGGTTAAAGAATTTTGTTGTGCACATAATATTGAATTGCATTTGATCGCCTCAGGGGCTAGTCGCGCGAATGGGCAGGTTGAGCAGGTGTGATGACAGGTCACCGTTCATGGCAAGAGGGATAAAAAAGGTTCAACTGGCCATAAATTGCACATCCAATCATGTTACCAAATCAAGTCCACTACAGCTTCTAATTGGAAAAGATGTAATATTGTCAATGAAAAAGATGCAAATTTATAAGATCTAAGGGCACAAACTAAAAATAACATGATAAAGAATGCGCACTATGACAAAAAAAACTAGTAAGAGGTTCTAGTCGGGAGCTCCCGACTAGGGGATACCCTGAACCCTCTTATTCCATCACCAAATGCAGCGCGCGCTTATAGATAGAGAGTAGCGGGGAGTTGGCGATAGGTATAAAATGAAAGATAATCGATATATATATACTATTCTAGAAGCTACATGTCAAATTTGGTAACTCTAGCTATTATTATTTACCAAAATTGCTTAAAAAACGGGATTTCGATATACATTTTTATCGATTACTTGGAAACGGGGCAAGTTATCGTTTATCGGAAACAAACTCGATCTGCGCGGGCACTAGGAGCACCTACATCTAAAATTTCAAGTCTCTAGCTCTTATAGGTTCTGAGATCCTTGCGTTCATACATACGGACGGACGGACGGACGGACGGACGGACTAGACGGCTAGATCGACTCGGCTATTGATGCTGATCAAGAATATATATACTTTATGGGGTCGGAGATGCTTCCTTCTGCCTGTTACATACATTTGCATTTTGCACAAAAACATAATACCCCTTTTACCCATTTTTAATGGGTTCAGGGTATAAAAAGAAGCGATAAAGACAAGGCGAAAATTGTAAAGCATAAAGTGGGTGAATATGTTCTGCTCAAGTGTGGAGAGAGGAATCAAACCAAATTAGATCCTAAATTTAAAGGACCGTTTGTAATAACAGAACTATTGGATGGAGATCGATATGGTTTCAAGTCATTAAACAGTTAACGGACTTTTAAATACTCATATGAATGTTTGAGAGCGTTACCGGTCGAGACAGTTTCTGCAGAAATGGACGAAGATATGATGAGTTATGGCGTTGAAACAGACGCAAATGGTGGTACCAGAAGTGGGACATTCATGTGTGGTGGCGTTAACACCTACGCAAATGGTAGTACCAGTGAGGGTGCTAATAAAGATTGTGGCGTTGAAACAGACGCAAATGGTAGTACCAGTGAGGGTGCTAATAAAGATTGTGGCGTTGAAACAGACGCATAAGCTTGTACTATCGAAGCCATTCTGAGAAACATAGGTAGACTTGGTGCGTTTCAAAATATTCATTCATTTTAAATGTTTTTTCCTAAATTTTATTTAGAGCGTTGTTTATGAAATAGAAACCTGAGCAGTGCATGTCAACGCGAATTGCTGAATTCATACACGAGGTAGTGTAAGCGTCAGGATTGGCCGTGTCGAAGAATGTATGTACCAAAGAGAGAATTATAACATACAACGTAGGATAGTTGCAGAGTCGAGCTGATAGAAGTATAGACACCTTACGGAGCACGCGCTAGTTTTCCGGCTCTATCTCGTCGGCGATGGGGGGGTTCAGAAAAAAAATTCCGAGATGTCAAATGCTCGTTTGCAAATTATTAATTATTAAAATTTCGCGTGTTGTTTTGGGGGAACAGGTCGCCTATCAATCGGTTGGAACATCATCATAGACAAAGAAAGGAGAAGAAAAAGAAACGTAGGTCTGCACTTATTTATGAATGTATAGTGTACGATAGCTACCCCAGAGATGGAAATTGGAAGCAGCGTATGCCCACCCTACCGTGATCGTCCAAGGGCCAAAACATGTTTGAGACGATCCCTTATACACCCTTGATATTGTTTACATTGACTCAAGTCTGCTTTTCATAAATCCCGGAATGGGAAAGGGTCTTAGTTAGAATTCATGGTAAATTATTTATTTATGTCAATTAGATCTTTTATTTAGTTGTGGTTATTCCATAACATTCCAAAAACTATTACAACATATAAATGAGTTAATTTTACTTTAAATTAGAAGCAATGATCATTTATTATATTGTAGTTGCTTCCCTACCACTAACCAAATTTTACATATATTTTGCTTACTCTAGGCAAAAACTATTTGATTTATTTTATTACTATACCGAAGCGAAAAGTTGCTGAAAACAATAAGGGTTAATATGTATATTTTATATATGCAAATATGTCAAAGGCACAAATATGTATCGTTATAATAAAAGTAGGATTAAGCCATGCAGGTTATATTATGCGGCTAAAGGTCATTTTAGCTGTTTAATAAATTTACTGGAGGTGGGCTTAATATTTTGGGCCACTACTGTACGGGGCACAGCTGATATGCATTGCATGCGACTGAGCAAACGCTCGCCAATTTGTTATCAATCTTACTTCTTTTTTTCTTTTTATACCCTGAACCCATTAAAAATGGGTAAGAGGGGTATATTGTATTTGTGCAAAATGCAAATGTATGTAACAGGCAGAAGGAAGCATCTCCGACCCCATAAAGTATATATATTCTTGATCAACATCAATAGCCGAGTCGATCTAGCCATGTCCGTCTGTCTATCCGTCCGTCCGTCCGTCCGTCCGTCCGTCCGTCTGTCCGTCCGTCCGTCCGTCCGTCCGTCCTTCCGTATGTATGAACGCAAGGATCTTAGAACCTATAAGAGCTAGAGACTTGAAATTTTAGATGTAGGTGCTCATAGTGCCCGCGCAGATCGAGTTTGTTTCCGATAAACGATAACTTCCCCGTTTTCAAGTAATCGATAAAAATGTATATCGAAATCCTGTTTTTTAAGCAATTTGTGTGAATAATAAGAGCTAGAGTCACCAAACTTGACATGTAGCTTCTAGAAAAGTATATATATATCAAGTATCTTTCAATTTATACCTATCGCCACCTCCCCGCTACTCACTATCTATTAGCGCGCGCTGCATTTGGTGTTGGAATATGAGGGTTCAGGGTATCCCCTAGTCGGTAGCTCCCGACTAGAACCTCTAACTTGTTTTTTTTTTACTTTTTTTTTTTTTACCGTTGTTTACTCAGGTTTTACATAAGCTCGGTTCACGCTTTGGCACAACAAGATGATAAAACAACAACAACTGTTTAAAATTGTCGTACGCATGCTCATTTGGCTGCGGAGAACAAAACCTATTTTTGGTTCGTGAACCTGTCAAGTAATACCCTGGGTAAACAGAACAATTGTAAATTATAATGGGGTGCTCTAGCTTACCATTTAGCAGATCCAGCGACGAAAGTACTTTCGGCGGTGTCCATACGAGTGGTATTTATAAATATGTTTAAAGGCAGGGTTTATTTTTCTGACGCATTGTTTTAGATGAATTACAGTTTTAAAATTTTCATTTGCCGACAAAAATGACGTTGCTTTTCACTTATTGTTAAATCGGCAACTTTTCGCTTTAGCACATTATACCCAACGCCAAAAAAAAAAACATTTAAAAAAATAAATGAGAATATTATCCAAACACAAAAAAATATGCAGCTATTATAACTTATTCAATTCAATTATTCGAGCATAGCAACTTATTAAATCAAAAATATTTTTTACTGTGGGTTATGGCTCGGAACATTACCAACGGCGACACTTTCTATTGCTAACTTATGACATTTTTTATTTTTTTTTATTTTTTTGTGTGCGACGATCCGTGCTTGTTTAACACATGCCGAACACTACTGTGTCAGGTGGCGATGATCTGCCATGCTCCCTGTGCCCGTAATTCCGATTCTGCTCGATTATTTCAGAGAGTGAGAAACTTAGCTTAGGGGTTTTTGTATAAGTGCCAATCCTTTTGGGATTGGCACCAAAATTAAAACATGGAAAGGTTGTTCCGTCCGACTGTGGGCTTTGCTTTTTCAAACTACGGTCAGCTATGTACCAATTGATAGCTGCCTGCATGGACTCAAGCCAATGGGAGTTCTGTGGACCAATGCCATTAAACATGAATTTCTTTTCTATAGTATTTACAGCCTTGTATTTTTTTGAATTTAGCACACAAAAAAAATAATACAAAAAACGTGCTTGCAGGTTAGGCTAAGCTTTACGCAGAATTATTAAATGCGACTGCTCTGGTTGACAATCACTGGTAGAAAGGTCGAGGCTGGCTTGCGGAAGTGTCATCTAACCTGACCATGTCGAAAATTCGCAGACACGCCTTTTTCTTGTAGATCGAACACAAGTGTGCAATTTCCAAGTGTAATCGAGTAATTTTATATTTCAGCTAACATTTTAAATATATATAAATATATATATATATTATTATATATATTATATTATTTTATATTTATATTTTATTTTTGTTGTCATTTTCTGCGTAGGTAGGCAAACTACAATAATTAACAAAAATACTACTAAAACTAAAAGAAATCTACTACTTACTAAGTGTCAAACCAATTGTTTGTCACAACTGCATTAACGAAAATTCCATTGCCTACTTTTGGGCACAATAAAAAAATAGTCAACTAATTTTTGTTAACAAGCGCCATTACAAGCCCCCGGACCAAAATCGCCCTTGGGGGTACCACAAGGGTGATAAGCGCTTGTGACAAGGACTGAAAGAAAAGTTATTGTTTAATATCTTTTGCATGATATTTTCCAATTAGATTACCCTGCGGGGCGAGCTTCGCATTAAACCCCTTGACAAAATTACTTTGATGAAAGTTTCTGCGAAAGACTTCCTGTCCAACGACATAGGAGACCTCTCGGCTTCTCAAATTGTAAAGCTTTTCGTTTCGTGAATGTTGATTGTGCATCACGTTAACCGCTTTGTTCCTCATTAAATCGGTTTTGGTTTTTCTCTATTTTTGTCCGCAGATCCTGATAGCCAGTCGATTGAAAACAAGGCGATTGCAGGTCTATAAAGGTGGAGACGTCGATGGCCGATAAGTCCTCAGTGTAAGTTCTTGATAACGCGTCGGGCACAATATTTTTGGATCCTTTACGATGTTGAATCGAAAAGGTATACCCCTGCAGCTTCAACGCCCATCGTGCCAATCGGCTGCTTAGGTCTGTTTGGGCCATCAGCCATTTTAAGGACGCGTGATCAGTAATCACAGTAAAAGACTGACTTTCAACATATGCACGGAATTTTTTTATACATACTTTTGCGGCTAAACACTCTTTTTCGTTAACAGAATAGTTTCTTTGACATTGATTAAGTTTTCGTGACATATAGGCAATGGGAATCTCATCGCCCTGTTTATTTATTTGCATAAGGACTCCTCCAACACCGGTGTGACTCGCGTCACAGTGAATATAAAATGGGGCCTCGAAATCTGGTGTATGCAATACAGGAGCTTTGCACTTCGCCCTTTTCAGAGATTGAAAGGCATTTTCAGCTAGATCCGACCATTCGAAACGACGTTTGTGCTTGAGGGCATCGGTGAGCAGTGATGCTAGCGAAGCAAAATTGAAAATAAATTTTTGGTACCATCCAGTCATACCCAGAAAACGGCGAAGCTGTTTTAATGAGCGGGGCGCTGGATAGTTATTTATTGCCGAAATTTTTTCAGGGTCCATAGCTATTGTTCCATAGCCGACCACATGGCATAAATACTTCACTTCTTTTACGCAAAATTTACTTTTCTCAACATTTATTGTCAATTCTGCGTTAGAAAGGCACATGGCTATCGCTTTCAATACAACAATATGTTTCTCAAAAGATTCAGAAACTATCAGCAGATCATCCAAGTATATAAAAACTTCATTTTTCAACCTAACAGGGATTATTCTATCCATTAGCTTTGACATCGTCGACGGTGCATTGGTTAGGCCAAAAGGCATGACCGTAAATTGGTAGAGGGCTCTACCTGGCACAGTAAAGGCTGTTTTATCCCGAGATCTTGGTTCTAATGGTATTTGCCAATAGGCATCTTTTAAGTCAAGGCTAGTTATGTACTCAGCCTTCGGAAGACGGCTGAGTATCCCGTCGATTAGCGGCATGGGATATGCGTCTTTTCGTGTTACTTCATTGACTTTACGACTATCAAAGTCTGACTTTGCCGGGCTTGCGCACAAGTACCACTGGCGACGACCAGGCACTGTCTGACTCCTCAATTACACCTAGTGCAATCATGCGATCAAGTTCATCGAACATTAACTTTTCAATCGCTGGAGAGACGGCATAGTGTCTTTGTTTAATTGGCTTTGAATCGCCAACATCAATCACATGCTCAAGAAGGTTTGTCTTTCCTAAGCCATTTTTCGTGAAAGATGGAAAGCACTGAATAGTCTTATTCAAAATTATTCGTTGCGATTCCGTCAATGGTCGATATGCACCCATATCTGGACCTTCGAGGCTGGCCAAATTGGCAGTCTTCGTCAAGACGGACGGCAGTAAATCGAATTCGGCCCAAAAATCAATACCTAAATAAAGATGCTGAACTAACGATGGGACTAGATAGAAGGTCAAAGTCTTGGTATTTCCTCTATACTGTACTTCGGTACGTAATTTTCCGACAACCCTCTGTGTGTTACCATCTGCAGTTCGTATAGTAGAGCACATGAGTTTGTGCGGTATTCGATCTTGCAATGTTTTTAGCAAAGCTCCCACCAATGCAACTAACGGACGCACCAGTATCCAATAAACCAGATACATATTTGCCTAATATTAACACCTCTGCGTACGGCCGAATATCGTGGCCTACTATCGCGGATAGCAGGGATTTATTCTCGAGTTTTCGGTGTTTATAATAGACATTTCTCCGAAATTTGGAACGTGCCATCCTCTTACTATGGGGGCTGACGACTTGATTATTAGTATTTTGAAGACGATTGTGTAAAGGTACCTCTGGTAAGTCTGCAAAGTCCGGTAGATATATATTAGAAGCACTAGAAGCTTCTAATCTGTGTTGGTCGCTTTCGATACTAATAGTCTGCGTGCACTTTTCGGCGGTGCACGCGGCAAAGAGTTTTTTGCATGACTGCATCTAGCACAACTTGGTCTATATGTGTCTGCTTGACCACAGCCATAACAGAAAACGCGGCGATCGGCCACGCAGTCTTGATAACGATGGCCACTGCTGCCACAATTCCAACAGGTCAGACTTATGGCTGCTACATCGTTATCGCTTGTAGCTGATTCATTATCAGAATTGGTATCAACCTCGTGTACAAGTCGGGGTACTGGCCTTGGAGCAGGTCGTGGTTTCGCCACTTGAGGTATTGTCTGGAAAAACACTTCTCGCTTCCTAACAACGCTTCTCAACTTAGTTATGCTTTCGATCTTTTCATATAAAAGCTCGTGTTGGATTTCCGGTAATAGATTTGATCTAATAGAGGCCAATAAATATGATTCTGGCAAGGACTCAGATAATTTATCCGCTATTGCAACAACAGCTTCGTAAAACTCATCGAAGGATTCGTTGGCCTTTTGCTTGCGACGGTCGATTGCAGCTCGAATGCTTACATCTGTACGCTCTTCCCTGAACTGAACTCGCAAGGCATTTTTCAATTCTTCCCATTTTATTTCATGTACGCTTTTGTGATAGCGCCAAAACCACTCGGTTGCGCTTCCCTCAAACAAATTACTAACATAACGTGCTAATAGTTCGTAATTGCCGTCTAAAGTTTGGATGGTTAATGCCTCTACGCGATATATAAAGTCTTCAACAAATATGCCTGACCTACCGGAAAATTTCAGTTTCCAATTGGCGATTATTTGGCTTATCCGACCTGGACGTAGCTCGCTTGCTAATGAAGAAAGCCTGGGCATTAAATTAGTCGGAGTCATACTAACAGGAGTTGCTCGATTTTGGGGCCTTGTTGCATTGTTGGCATCATTGGACGTTCGTGGCAACACAGATGGGTCAGCTGTTTGTGCCACTAAACCTTGAGACGTAGTAGGTGGACTGGTTGGTAAGGGTAGTGAACGAGATTGCGAAGACGATGCTACTTGACTGGTAAAAATCGTCATCAGGTTTCTAAATCCTTCATTTAGCGACTGAGTAATTAGCTCAGTTTGTTTAACTGCCTGCAAGGTCAGGACATCGGCCAGTGTTTGCTGCAGTTCGCTAATAATCGGGGAAGTCTCCCTATTGGCTAAGTTGGAGGTTTCTTCTGGGTTCTGTGGAGCGTTGTCCATATTGCTTCACTCAGCGATTGTATTGCTTTTATGAGCTCTAGTGACGGTTGGCATGTTAAGCGATGGTAGACTTTGAGTCGACTGACTCAAATCGGAGTTGAAAGTTAGATTTAAGGTAGAGGATTGTAATGATGCTCTACAAACGGGACAAATGTTTCTGTTGGAAACCTTCCGATTAAAACATACCCAATGAAAAGTATGATTGCAGCTGGTCGATAAAAGTTGAGCTCTGTGATCAATATCTTTAAGACAAATGTAGCACTGAACTTCACCAGCTAAGTTTTCACAACTGCGGGCTACGAACATGACCAATTTGACACTGTTTCTTAAAAGCAGTTATATTTAACATTCGTAATTAAGCTTAAAAATAATATCAAAATAAAAATTTTTTTTTTTTTTTTATGAAAACTTCAAAATACTTCATTAATATATCCGGAATTTATAAACCACTTTCCTGAGTAATAATAACACTGTTCATAAATGTTGTGGGGGCCAGTAAAGTTTGAAAAATTAAACTTTTAATATTAAGTCGTATATACCCAGCAACTAAAGTAGAGTATTATCTCTCGAGGTGGTCAGCCTAATGTCATCTCGCTCCCACGCCTCGGCGGTTGTGTTAGTTGCATCTCCTCGCGTCAGTTTCGCACCTTATACGTAAAGCGACAAGAAACAGCATCAAAGAATAAGACAAGCAATCACGCCATAGTTCCGTTAAATATCACAAGCGACAAATGTAGCTGGCGTTGCGTATCAGTTGTATAGCCAAAGTGAGTTATCCACGCGGTCACCTCGTTCACTTCGTCTTGAGCTGTGAAAACGAACAGACGCAACGGAGTCATAACGTCTGCTCATTTTTCTAATTAACATTGCTAAGATTACACGTGTTAAACTTTTTCGGTTATAATCAAAATTGAAGACAAACGTATTTGGTTAAGAAGTATTCGCGAACGCGACATAGTGTTGGAACAGGTGATACTTTTCCATGAAAGACAGTCAGAACTGCTTAACGTAGATCCACCTTTTTTACAGGGAGCGTTAGCAGCGGCCACCAAGCCCAGATATCGGCCGGTCTGCGTACGGCGCCCCCGCGCTCTAAACATTAAACATAATTCGGCGACCGGCCGAAAGAGCCCCATACTCAACTTAAGGTTCACACCGGCTGAGGCGCTGTTGGCTCAACTTAAAGTTTACACCGGCCCTTTTCATCGCTATATATTTGTCTAACGCTTAAAACGACCGAGTTGTGTCTTGCATACCTTATCCTACTCGGCAGAGTATAGCCGCGCTTGATAGCGTGAAGCGTAGGTGTGACACAAAGGATTTGAAGACAAGTCTTTAATTGGGAAACGAAATAGAGTTAACCGCAATCGAATAGTCTAGCTCGTTCGATGTCTCACGCGCATGCGTTCTAGTTGGAATTATCCGTCGTCAAGCCGCATAGGATTATGAGCTGTTTGATGTTGTCTGGAGGCCAGCCAATCTGAGTTTGGATTCTTAGATTTTAATTATTTTCTTTGCTTTCTTTATATTTTTTTGTAATGTAACCTTAATATACAAATTTCCTGTGAGTACATAGTAGCGTTAGCCGTAGCAGCGATTTCCGTTTAAATAATTTTCTTTATGCACAGCTACCAAAAGTTTTAAAGCACCACACCAACTGCACTTTCGATGGGCCCAACGAACCTGCACCGATGGATATAACAGTGAGTGACAAGTCTAAATATAACTTACAGTGAGTACGGCCTATTATTGGCGAACGAATTATTTAACCGGCTTTATCGCACTCGGAATGCTCGTGTATTAACATATATAATAGTTTAACACCGCCCTGTTACACCGTAGTTTAGGCAAAAGAAAAAAATAAGGAAATGCTAAAGAATGAAGCATTCCTATATGGATCATATGATTGTTATCTGAAGTTTATTTTAATTAAAATGTACCGGTAAATTGTATAGAAAGGTCCGTCGCCGGTACGATCCTACGCTGAAGTCATATTGTTTATGTTGAATTAAATAAAACATTAGTTAAGGGGTAACCACCCAAGTTAATCACGAGTTACCAAGGTTGGGAGGGTAAAGAATAGGGAGCGATCAACACCTACCGCACCCTAACCACTGAAATTCTCACATA
Organism: Drosophila ezoana; assembly: GCA_035045725.1. Taxonomy (NCBI): domain Eukaryota; kingdom Metazoa; phylum Arthropoda; class Insecta; order Diptera; family Drosophilidae; genus Drosophila; species Drosophila ezoana. The sequence goes on along the minus strand of JAWNOU010000184.1, from coordinate 60,420 downwards.
ACAGTCCGCCGTTCTCATTTATATTAATTCTGTACGTGGGTACAGCCCGAATACACCCTATTGGCCCTTCATCTTATTAGTATACAGTCAGTGCACTTAACCTCTCTGAGCACAAAAGGAGTGATATGTGAAGGGAGGAGGAAAAGACCCACGCCAAATCCGACGAGCATAGTTTAGAGCAACGCTAGAAGTGCACACCTTCCGAATCTCTTCACCTCTGCGGAAGAACATCAACCGCACGAAGCTGGTGGCCTTTTGAATAGGGCACAAGATCGCATATATACCCTTCTGCATGCTACAGAAAGTGGCGCCCAACATGGGGCACGAACGGCTAGGAGAAATAAGCCCGACATTATAGCTCTCAACTTTCACCCATTAAATAACATATTTAACATTTACTAAATTCCGTAATTTTATGATTTGAAGTTTTCCATACCTGTCTTATGAGACTGTTTTCTGGAGAAGCGATTATAATTCGAGTGCTTACGGATTAGTCGACCGAATCGAATCATATTTCAGGGATAACTTTTAAGTCATAGAATTCACCCAGTTACCCAGGTTGTATCGAACCGTTTGTATGAATGAATCATCGTCTCTAGGAATGGCGATACCTATTACGAATAGGTCGACCAGAGTGAATAGATTCACATACAACAATATACATCTCGATTCTGGGGTAACGAACGCAAGATAAGGTCGCGTAATTATGCGGAAAAGCAACTTATTAATAGTTGACCGTTAAATACGAACCCGACCTCAGCAATTAGAAATATCAGTAGTTTCCGGTATTGGCGACGTTATGTGAGATTATCCAGTTGGGATAACAATATGACCAGCATGGAGTCGGAAGGTGCGGACCAAATTTATTATTAACAGTTCAGTTTAAAGTTTACAAAAAAAATGGCAGTTCGTCACAGTAGTGAGAACCTGACAGATATATTGAGCGAACAAGATGCAATTTGTAATATTTGCGACCAACCCTTAAATGAAGCTGATTTAACCGCAGTTTCGCCATGTAAACATAAATTTCATTACCCATGTATTACCGAGTCTTTAAGAGAATCTAACCATTGCCCAACTTGCAAAAGGCTCTGTACATTTAATCAGTTGGCTCTATCAAATAACAACTTGCAAGCTGAATTATCCGCTGCTGATCAGTTAGTCGACATTGCTACGCATGAGGAAGCATTGGAAAACAGCAGTACCAGCAATCGAGGTAGAGGCAGAACAAGCAGAATTAGTAACGCGGTACAGCGCCGTGGAATGGTGACCAGATCCCAACAGCGGAGCCAACTTGCGCCGCTGCCAAACATTGGCGCGAGTGAGGCAAGCGTGTCTCACGAAGCCCCTAAAACACAAAGTAATGCACTTAGGCATAAACACCCTAGCGCGTTTAAGAGAAGCAATTCGCACTCACGAGCAAACTCGCCCCAGCCTTCAATAAAGCTAGGGTTGTCAAGAAATTAAGTCCGACGTATTATGAACTGTCAAATGAAAACAACAAATCTATTGGAGTGTATCACTTAAAAGACATAAAACTATAGACCGACTGATAAACGAAGTTACTGACCCTTTTTCAGGTAACATCTTCTCCAGTTGAGACTCTCGTAGTATTAACTGTGGTGTGGGGGCCAGTAAAGTTTGAAAAATTAAACTTTTAATATTAAGTCGTATATACCCAGCAACTAAAGTAGAGTATTATCTCTCGAGGTGGTCAGCCTAATGTCATCTCGCTCCCACGCCTCGGCGGATGTGTTAGTTGCATCTCCTCGCGTCAGTTTCGCACCTTATACGTAAAGCGACAAGAAACAGCATCAAAGAATAAGACAAGCAATCACGCCATAGTTCCGTTAAATATCACAAGCGACAAATGTAGCTGGCGTTGCGTATCAGTTGTATAGCCAAAGTGAGTTATCCACGCGGTCACCTCGTTCACTTCGTCTTGAGCTGTGAAAACGAACAGACGCAACGGAGTCATAACGTCTGCTCATTTTTCTAATTAACATTGCTAAGATTACACGTGTTAAACTTTTTCGGTTATAATCAAAATTGAAGACAAACGTATTTGGTTAAGAAGTATTCGCGAACGCGACATAGTGTTGGAACAGGTGATACTTTTCCATGAAAGACAGTCAGAACTGCTTAACTTAGATCCACCTTTTTTACAGGGAGCGTTAGCAGCGGCCACCAAGCCCAGATATCGGCCGGTCTGCGTACGGCGCCCCCGCGCTCTAAACATTAAACATAATTCGGCGACCGGCCGAAAGAGCCCCATACTCAACTTAAGGTTCACACCGGCTGAGGCGCTGTTGGCTCAACTTAAAGTTTACACCGGCCCTTTTCATCGCTATATATTTGTCTAACGCTTAAAACGACCGAGTTGTGTCTTGCATACCTTATCCTACTCGGCAGAGTATAGCCGCGCTTGATAGCGTGAAGCGTAGGTGTGACACAAAGGATTTGAAGAGAAGTCTTTAATTGGGAAACGAAATAGAGTTAACCGCAATCGAATAGTCTAGCTCGTTCGATGTCTCACGCGCATGCGTTCTAGTTGGAATTATCCGTCGTCAAGCCGCATAGGATTATGAGCTGTTTGATGTTGTCTGGAGGCCAGCCAATCTGAGTTTGGATTCTTAGATTTTAATTATTTTCTTTGCTTTCTTTATATTTTTTTGTAATGTAACCTTAATATACAAATTTCCTGTGAGTACATAGTAGCGTTAGCCGTAGCAGCGATTTCCGTTTAAATAATTTTCTTTATGCACAGCTACCAAAAGTTTTAAAGCACCACACCAACTGCACTTTCGATGGGCCCAACGAACCTGCACCGATGGATATAACAGTGAGTGACAAGTCTAAATATAACTTACAGTGAGTACGGCCTATTATTGGCGAACGAATTATTTAACCGGCTTTATCGCACTCGGAATGCTCGTGTATTAACATATATAATAGTTTAACACCGCCCTGTTACACCGTAGTTTAGGCAAAAAAAAAAAAAATAAGGAAATGCTAAAGAATGAAGCATTCCTATATGGATCATATGATTGTTATCTGAAGTTTATTTTAATTAAAATGTACCGGTAAATTGTATAGAAAGGTCCGTCGCCGGTACGATCCTACGCTGAAGTCATATTGTTTATGTTGAATTAAATAAAACATTAGTTAAGGGGTAACCACCCAAGTTAATCACGAGTTACCAAGGTTGGGAGGGTAAAGAATAGGGAGCGATCAACACCTACCGCACCCTAACCACTGAAATTCTCACATAACAGTCCGCCGTTCTCATTTATATTAATTCTGTACGTGGGTACAGCCCGAATACACCCTATTGGGCCTTCATCTTATTAGTATACAGTCAGTGCACTTAACCTCTCTGAGCACAAAAGGAGTGATATGTGAAGGGAAGAGGAAAAGACCCACGCCAAATCCGACGAGCATAGTTTAGAGCAACGCTAGAAGTGCACACCTTCCGAATCTCTTCACCTCTGCGGAAGAACATCAACCGCACGAAGCTGGTGGCCTTTTGAATAGGGCACAAGATCGCATATATACCCTTCTGCATGCTACAGAAAGTGGCGCCCAACGTGGGGCACGAACGGCTAGGAGAAATAAGCCCGACATTATAGCTCTCAACTTTCACCCATTAAATAACATATTTAACATTTACTAAATTCCGTAATTTTATGATTTGAAGTTTTCCATACCTGTCTTATGAGACTGTTTTCTGGAGAAGCGATTATAATTCGAGTGCTTACGGATTAGTCGACCGAATCGAATCATATTTCAGGGATAACTTTTAAGTCATAGAATTCACCCAGTTACCCAGGTTGTATCGAGCCGTTTGTATGAATGAATCATCGTCTCTAGGAATGGCGATACCTATTACGAATAGGTCGACCAGAGTGAATAGATTCACATACAACAATATACATCTCGATTCTGGGGTAACGAACGCAAGATAAGGTCGCGTAATTATGCGGAAAAGCAACTTATTAATAGTTGACCGTTAAATACGAACCCGACCTCAGCAATTAGAAATATCAGTAGTTTCCGGTATTGGCGACGTTATGTGAGATTATCCAGTTGGGATAACAATATGACCAGCATGGAGTCGGAAGGTGCGGACCGAATTTATTATTAACAGTTCAGTTTAAAGTTTACAAAAAAAATGGCAGTTCGTCACAGTAGTGAGAACCTGACAGATATATTGAGCGAACAAGATGCAATTTGTAATATTTGCGACCAACCCTTAAATGAAGCTGATTTAACCGCAGTTTCGCCATGTAAACATAAATTTCATTACCCATGTATTACCGAGTCTTTAAGAGAATCTAACCATTGCCCAACTTGCAAAAGGCTCTGTACATTTAATCAGTTGGCTCTATCAAATAACAACTTGCAAGCTGAATTATCCGCTGCTGATCAGTTAGTCGACATTGCTACGCATGAGGAAGCATTGGAAAACAGCAGTACCAGCAATCGAGAGGCAGAACAAGCAGAATTAGTAACGCGGTACAGCGCCGTAGAATGGTGACCAGATCCCAACAGCGGAGCCAACTTGCGCCGCTGCCAAACATTGGCGCGAGTGAGGCAAGCGTGTCTCACGAAGCCCCTAAAACACAAAGTAATGCACTTAGGCATAAACACCCTAGCGCGTTTAAGAGAAGCAATTCGCACTCACGAGCAAACTCGCCCCAGCCTTCAATAAAGCTAGGGTTGTCAAGAAATTAAGTCCGACGTATTATGAACTGTCAAATGAAAACAACAAATCTATTGGAGTGTATCACTTAAAAGACATAAAACTATAGACCGACTGATAAACGAAGTTACTGACCCTTTTTCAGGTAACATCTTCTCCAGTTGAGACTCTCGTAGTATTAACTGTGGTGTGGGGGCCAGTAAAGTTTGAAAAATTAAACTTTTAATATTAAGTCGTATATACCCAGCAACTAAAGTAGAGTATTATCTCTCGAGTTGGTCAGCCTAATGTCATCTCGCTCCCACGCCTCGGCGGTTGTGTTAGTTGCATCTCCTCGCGTCAGTTTCGCACCTTATACGTAAAGCGACAAGAAACAGCATCAAAGAATAAGACAAGCAATCACGCCATAGTTCCGTTAAATATCACAAGCGACAAATGTAGCTGGCGTTGCGTATCAGTTGTATAGCCAAAGTGAGTTATCCACGCGGTCACCTCGTTCACTTCGTCTTGAGCTGTGAAAACGAACAGACGCAACGGAGTCGTAACGTCTGCTCATTTTTCTAATTAACATTGCTAAGATTACACGTGTTAAACTTTTTCGGTTATAATCAAAATTGAAGACAAACGTATTTGGTTAAGAAGTATTCGCGAACGCGACATAGTGTTGGAACAGGTGATACTTTTCCATGAAAGACAGTCAGAACTGCTTAACGTAGATCCACCTTTTTACAGGGAGCGTTAGCAGCGGCCACCAAGCCCAGATATCGGCCGGTCTGCGTACGGCGCCCCCGCGCTCTAAACATTAAACATAATTCGGCGACCGGCCGAAAGAGCCCCATACTCAACTTAAGGTTCACACCGGCTGAGGCGCTGTTGGCTCAACTTAAAGTTTACACCGGCCCTTTTCATCGCTATATATTTGTCTAACGCTTAAAACGACCGAGTTGTGTCTTGCATACCTTATCCTACTCGGCAGAGTATAGCCGCGCTTGATAGCGTGAAGCGTAGGTGTGACACAAAGGATTTGAAGAGAAGTCTTTAATTGGGAAACGAAATAGAGTTAACCGCAATCGAATAGTCTAGCTCGTTCGATGTCTCACGCGCATGCGTTCTAGTTGGAATTATCCGTCGTCAAGCCGCATAGGATTATGAGCTGTTTGATGTTGTCTGGAGGCCAGCCAATCTGAGTTTGGATTCTTAGATTTTAATTATTTTTTTTGCTTTCTTTATATTTTTTTTGTAATGTAACCTTAATATACAAATTTCCTGTGAGTACATAGTAGCGTTAGCCGTAGCAGCGATTTCCGTTTAAATAATTTTCTTTATGCACAGCTACCAAAAGTTTTAAAGCACCACACCAACTGCACTTTCGATGGGCCCAACGAACCTGCACCGATGGATACAACAGTGAGTGACAAGTCTAAATATAACTTACAGTGAGTACGGCCTATTATTGGCGAACGAATTATTTAACCGGCTTTATCGCACTCGGAATGCTCGTGTATTAACATATATAATAGTTTAACACCGCCCTGTTACACCGTAGTTTAGGCAAAAGAAAAAAAATAAGGAAATGCTAAAGAATGAAGCATTCCTATATGGATCATATGATTGTTATCTGAAGTTTATTTTAATTAAAATGTACCGGTAAATTGTATAGAAAGGTCCGTCGCCGGTACGATCCTACGCTGAAGTCATATTGTTTATGTTGAATTAAATAAAACATTAGTTAAGGGGTAACCACCCAAGTTAATCACGAGTTACCAAGGTTGGGAGGGTAAGGAATAGGGAGCGATCAACACCTACCGCACCCTAACCACTGAAATTCTCACATAACAGTCCGCCGTTCTCATTTATATTAATTCTGTACGTGGGTACAGCCCGAATACACCCTATTGGCCCTTCATCTTATTAGTATACAGTCAGTGCTCAGAGAGGTTAAGCTCTGAGCACAAAAGGAGTGATATGTGAAGGGAAGAGGAAAAGACCCACGCCAAATCCGACGAGCATAGTTTAGAGCAACGCTAGAAGTGCACACCTTCCGAATCTCTTCACCTCTGCGGAAGAACATCAACCGCACGAAGCTGGTGGCCTTTTGAATAGGGCACAAGATCGCATATATACCCTTCTGCATGCTACAATGTGCAATAAGTAAAGGCATTTATAATATACGATATCTACAACATATTGTATACGATAGTTTCTTTATGATATGTTGATAAAGCAACGATCAGCCGCATAGCAAACGGCAGTATGCCTGATCGCTAGAATTAGCAAGTATCAGATAAGTATGCTACCGTCTTTCACTGAAAATCAGCGGTAAACTGTAATATAAGGTTAATCAATCCAATTGTCTTCCTAGTTAAGAAAACGCACCAGCAACACTAAGAAGACCAGGATCATTAGCCACCAATATATTATCCAGGAAGATTTTAACAGGTAGCAATGAAAGAGGGAACAAAATGTTATAATCTATGCCTGAAACAAGGTGAAAGAACACAAAGAAGAGGAAGGGATGTGTGGTAACTGGGTGGTGATCATTTAAACAATTCACGTATCCAGTGGGCCACTTAGGGTATCTTAATACCTTGTTTCCATTTAGCGGTAGGCCGTAGAACTTGTCCACGTTTTAAACCAGCATCCAGCAAAAATTCCACAAAATAATTAAGAATACAAGGATAGTTCACAATAGTTACTGTTGATTGCGGAGTTAGCTTTAATTTGAAAAACCAACTTATCCAGCAATCAGAACTAATGGACATGCTTTTATTTGTTGTTTTATAGGCTCGGACCTGAGCTATTTAGAAATGCTAGGTAATCCATAGCCTTTCAACAATAAACAAGGACAAGGGAAATGGAGCCATGTTCCAACTGATTAAGTAAAGTCAGATGTTATCGACTGAGAAAAAAAATTGCTCTATTGTATTTAAGATCGGGGCTTGCCGGATCGGGCCCCACACGTTTGGGCGCCATAATAATTAATAATAACTATAACATAAAACGTAGGATAGTTGCAGAGTCGAGCTGATAGAAGTATAGACACCTTACGGAGCACGCGCTAGTTTTCCGGCTCTATCTCGTCGGCGATGGGGGGGTTCAGAAAAAAAATTCCAAGATGTCAAATGCTCGTTTGCAAATTATTAATTATTAAAATTTCGCGTGTTGTTTTGGGGGAACAGGTCGCCTATCAATCGGTTGGAACATCATCATAGACAAAGAAAGGAGAAGAAAAAGAAACGTAGGTCTGCACTTATTTATGAATGTATAGTGTACGATAGCTACCCCAGAGATGGAAATTGGAAGCAGCGTATGCCCACCCTACCGTGATCGTCCAAGGGCTAAAACATGTTTGAGACGATCCCTTATACACCCTTGATATTGTTTACATTGACTCAAGTCTGCTTTTCATAAATCCCGGAATGGGAAAGGGTCTTAGTTAGAATTCATGGTAAATTCTTAATTTATGTCAATTAGATCTTTCATTTAAGTTGTGGTTATTCCTTAACATTCCAAAAACTATTACAACATATAAATGAGTTAATTTTACTTTAAATTAGAAGCAATGATCATTTATTATATTATAGTTGCTTCCCTACCACTAACCAAATTTTACATATCTTTTGCTTACTCTAGGCAAAAACTAGTTGATTTAAGAAAAGTTGCTGAAAACAATAAGGTAATATGTAAATTTAATATATGCAAATATGTCAAAGGCACAAATATGTATCGTTATTATAAAAGTAGGATTAAGCCATGCAGGTTATATTATGCGGCTAAAGGCCATTTTAGCTGTTTAATAAATTTACTGGAGGTGGGCTTAATATTTTGGGCCACTACTGTACGGGGCACAGCTGATATGCATTGCATGCGACTGAGCAAACGCTCGCCAATTTGTTATCAATCTTACTTCTTTTTTTTCTTTTTTTTTTTACCGTTGTTTACTCAGGTTTTACATAAGCTCGGTTCACGCTTTGGCACAACAAGATGATAAAACAACAACAACTGTTTAATATTGTCGTACGCATGCTCATTTGGCTGCGGAGAACAAAACCTATTTTTGGTTCGTGAACCTGTCAAGTAATACCCTGGGTAAACAGAACAATTGTAAATTATAATGGGGTGCTCTAGCTTACCATTTAGCAGATCAAGCGACGAAAGTACATTCGGCGATGTCCATACGAGTGGTATTTATAAATATGTTTAAAGGCAGGGTTTATTTTTCTGACGCATTGTTTTAGATGAATTACAGTTTTAAAATTTTCATTTGCCGACAAAAATCACTTTGCTTTTCACTTATTGTTAAATCGGCAACTTTTCGCTTAAGCACATTATACCCAACGCCAAAAAAAAACATTTAAAAAAATAAATGAGAATATTATCCAAACACAAAAAAATATGCAGCTTCTTCGTCGCCAGGTTGGCCGCTCGGTAATTAACTATTATAACTTATTCAATTCAATTATTCGAGCATTGCAACTTATTAAATCAAAAATATTTTTCACTGTGGGTTATGGCTCGGAACATTACCAACGGCGACACTTTCTATTGCTAACTTATGACATTTTTTTTTTCTTTTTTTGTGTGCGTCGATCCGTGCTTGCCGAACACTACTGTGTCAGGTGGCGATGATCTGCCATGCTCCCTGTGCCCGTAATTCCGATTCTGCTCGATTATTTCAGAGAGTGAGAAACTTAGCTTAGGGGTTTTTGTATAAGTGCCAATCCTTTTGGGATTGGCACCAAAATTAAAACATGGAAAGGTTGTTCCGTCCGACTGTGGGCTTTGCTTTTTCAAACTACTGTCAGCTATGTACCAATTGATAGCTGCCTGCATGGACTCAAGCCAATCTTTTCTATAGTATTTACAGCCTTGTATTTTTTTGAATTTAGCACACAAAAAAAAATAATACAAAAAACGTGCTTGCAGGTTAGGCTAAGCTTTACGCAGAATTATTAAATGCGACTGCTCTGGTTGACAATCACTGGTAGAAAGGTCGAGGCTGGCTTGCGGAAGTGTCATCTAACCTCACCATGTCGAAAATTCGCAGACACGCCTTTTTCTTGTAGATCGAACACAAGTGTGCAATTTCCAAGTGTAATCGAGTAATTTTATATTTCAGCTAACATTTTAAATATATATAAATATATATATATATTATTATATATATTTATATTATTTTATATATATATTTTATTTTTTGTTGTCATTTTCTGCGTAGGTAGGCAAACTACAATAATTAACAAAAATACTACTAAAACTAAAAGAAATCTACTACTTACTAAGTGTCAAACCAATTGTTAGTCACAACTGCATTAACGAAAATTCCATTGCCTACTTTTGGGCACAATAAAAAAATAGTCAACTAATTTTTGTTAACAAGTGCCATTACAGAATCAATTAGTAATTGTAATAAGAGAGCACCATTATATTGAAAGTGATGAATATGTACGCAAAAAAAAAATAAAGAAGAGAAGAACAAAAGTTATCCTAGTCTTGTGTGGTGAATTCGTATCACTCAAAGTCGGTGAGAGAGAGAGAGAGAGAGAGAGAGAGAGAGAGAGAGAGAGAGAGAGAGAGAGAGAGAGAGAGAGAGCGATTCTTACTCTTCCTCGCTGAGTGTGGCCCGTGCATAGTGTTGTTGGTGTGCATGCAGATCTTTGGCGGCTGATTCGTGTAAGGACACGAAGAAAGCGTTGCAAGAAGTAATAGCGGTTATATCTGGAATTCGTTGCGTTGTAAGATCAAAGAGCGGTTATCACTGGCTTTCGCTGCGTCGCACGAACGAAAAGCAGTTACAGCTCGTTGAGATGCGAGGAAAAGAATTTATTTGCTCAGGCGAAAGTAAATGGTCAGAGCGAACAGACGTGATTGCTCACACCGAAAATAGTAAAATAGTTCTAATGCCACCAACAAAGACGCCGAAAAAAAGAAGCAGAAGTTCTAACACATCACTTGCCACTATTGCTGACTGCCGTCAGAAGAAAGATTGTGAATTCAAATCATCAAGCAGTGGATTGCATAATGTTGTAATGCTTAAGGGAATTGTAGCTCATCGCAAATTTTGACTAATTTAATTATTAATGATTTCGTTTTGGATATACTATTTCACGCAGTTATGGACAAATATTTGAAATATGATGTAATGATAGGTAGAGAAATTTTAAATCAAGGTTATGGAGTAAACATTGAGCCACAAAAGTTTAACATTTATAAAGTGAAACTGATTAATGTTGTAACAGAATCAAAAACTTTTGAAGATTGTGATAGCGAAAATGATGAATTAGATAGAACTGACAGGGTCCGTTTAATAAATGTTTTGAAACCATACATGGAGCATTTCATCCATGGGATACCAAAAAGTCGCGTTAATACTGGTCAGTTGGAAATTAGTCTAATTAACCAAACAAAACAGTACAAAGACGCCCATAGCTTAGCATAGATGAAAAGGAAACTGTTCATTGTAAGATAAATGAATTGTTGGAGGCAAACGTTATTTAGCCTAGCTGCTCACCATTTGCGAGTCCGATTTTGTTCGTCAGCAAGAAAAATGGAACCGATAGCTAATGTGTTGATTATAGATCTCAGTCTCCGATAAGTATCCACTGCCTCTAAATTCTGACCAAATTGCCAGATTGCATGGGGCAAGGTATTTCTCTTGTCTGGACATGGCCAGTGGATTCTACCAAATACCAATTCACCTAGAATCTATCGAACGTTCAGCGTTTTTTACACCAGGAGACAGTATGAGTTCTTGTCAATGCCATTTGGCTTAAAGAACGCTCCGTCAATCTTTCAGCGAGCAATAATAAAGACGTTGGGTCCCCTTTCGTACTCATATGTTGTTGTTTACATAGACGATGTATTGATTGTCGCCGAAAGCAAGGATGAGGCAATTTCAAGATTGCAAAAAGTAATTGAAACCCTAATTAAATTTTCTAAAGTCAAAAATAGAATATTTGGGGTACGAAGTAGAGTCGGGTGAAAATAATAGTACAGCTGCGGCAATTCATAGGTCTGGCATCCTAGAGATTTCATGCCAAAGTTTTCTGAAATGTTAAAGCCTCTGTACTGCGTTACGTCCAAAGATAATAATAGCTTTGATTGAAAAGAAAGCCATGAAATGGTGAGACAGAAGATAATTTTTGTGCTGACTCATAGTCCGGTATTAATAGTTTTTGATCCACAATATCCAGTAGAGCTTTATGGTTGTTACTTATGATACTCTTGCATAAAATAAAAGATAAAAACCATGTAATTGAGTATTACAGCAAATGCCCAACTCCAGCTGAGTCGAGGTATAATTCATATCTTTTGGAAACTTTGGCAGCTGTCAACGCAGTAAAAATTTTTCAACATTTTTTAAGGGGTATCAAATTTACAGTGTTCACAGACTGTAACTCCTTAAAGTCAAGTCAACAAAAGATCGAGTTAGATGATGGTAATTCTATTTGGAATCTTTTGTGTTTTATATTTTTTATAGGAAGGGAAATGCATGGCGCATGTAGATTTCTTTTCTCGAAACCCAATTTCAGAGAAGCCCCAGCTCGTAAATAAAACCACTGAAAAACAAGTAAACTTAACTGAACTTGGGGACACCTGGCTTATAGCTGAACAGCAATGAGACCCCGAAATATCAGCTTTAATATATAAATAACAAACAATAAAATTATTGCTTTACCGTAAAATTCAACGAAATGGTAGAATCCGATGGTTACCAGTAGTTCCGAGGGCATATAGATGGGCCGTTATTATTCAAATTCACGAGTCTATAATGCACCTTGGTTGGGAAAAGACCCTCGATAAGGTGTATAGTTGCTATTGGTTTGTCAAAATAGGTTCTAGTCGGGAGCTCCCGACTAGGGGATACCCTGAACCCTCTTATTCCATCACCAAATGCAGCGCGCGCTTATAGATAGAGAGTAGCGGGGAGTTGGCGATAGGTATAAAATGAAAGATAATCGATATATATATACTATTCTAGAAGCTACATCTCAAATTTGGTAACTCTAGCTCTTATTATTTACCAAAATTGCTTAAAAAACGGGATTTCGATATTCATTTTTATCGATTACTTGGAAACGGGGCAAGTTTTCGTTTATCGGAAACAAACTCGATCAGCGCGGGCACTAGGAGCACCTACATCTACATCAAGTCTCTAGCTCTTATAGGTTCTGAGATCCTTGCGTTCATACATACGGACGGACGGACAGACAGACAGACGGGTATGGCTAGATCGACTCGGCTATTGATGCTGATCAAGAATATATATACTTTATGGGGTCGGAGATGCTTCCTTCTGCCTGTTACATACATTTGCATTTTGCACAAAAACATAATACCCCTTTTACCCATTTTTAATGGGTTCAGGGTATAAAAAGAAGCGATAAAGACAAGGCGAAAATTGTAAAGCATAAAGTGGGTGAATATGTTCTGCTCAAGTGTGGAGAGAGGAATCAAACCAAATTAGATCCTAAATTTAAAGGACCGTTTGTAATAACAGAACTATTGGATGGAGATCGATATGGTTTCAAGTCATTAAACAGTTAACGGACTTTTAAATACTCATATGAATGTTTGAGAGCGTTACCGGTCGAGACAGTTTCTGCAGAAATGGACGAAGATATGATGAGTTATGGCGTTGAAACAGACGCAAATGGTGGTACCAGAAGTGGGACATTCATGTGTGGTGGCGTTAACACCTACGCAAATGGTAGTACCAGTGAGGGTGCTAATAAAGATTGTGGCGTTGAAACAGACGCAAATGGTAGTACCAGTGAGGGTGCTAATAAAGATTGTGGCGTTGAAACAGACGCATAAGCTTGTACTATCGAAGCCATTCTGAGAAACATAGGTAGACTTGGTGCGTTTCAAAATATTCATTCATTTTAAATGTTTTTTCCTAAATTTTATTTAGAGCGTTGTTTATGAAATAGAAACCTGAGCAGTGCATGTCAACGCGAATTGCTGAATTCATACACGAGGTAGTGTAAGCGTCAGGATTGGCCGTGTCGAAGAATGTATGTACCAAAGAGAGAATTATAACATACAACGTAGGATAGTTGCAGAGTCGAGCTGATAGAAGTATAGACACCTTACGGAGCACGCGCTAGTTTTCCGGCTCTATCTCGTCGGCGATGGGGGGGTTCAGAAAAAAAATTCCGAGATGTCAAATGCTCGTTTACAAATTATTAATTATTAAAATTTCGCGTGTTGTTTTGGGGGAACAGGTCGCCTATCAATCGGTTGGAACATCATCATAGACAAAGAAAGGAGAAGAAAAAGAAACGTAGGTCTGCACTTATTTATGAATGTATAGTGTACGATAGCTACCCCAGAGATGGAAATTGGAAGCAGCGTATGCCCACCCTACCGTGATCGTCCAAGGGCCAAAACATGTTTGAGACGATCCCTTATACACCCTTGATATTGTTTACATTGACTCAAGTCTGCTTTTCATAAATCCCGGAATGGGAAAGGGTCTTAGTTAGAATTCATGGTAAATTATTTATTTATGTCAATTAGATCTTTTATTTAGTTGTGGTTATTCCATAACATTCCAAAAACTATTACAACATATAAATGAGTTAATTTTACTTTAAATTAGAAGCAATGATCATTTATTATATTGTAGTTGCTTCCCTACCACTAACCAAATTTTACATATATTTTGCTTACTCTAGGCAAAAACTATTTGATTTATTTTATTACTATACCGAAGCGAAAAGTTGCTGAAAACAATAAGGGTTAATATGTATATTTTATATATGCAAATATGTCAAAGGCACAAATATGTATCGTTATAATAAAAGTAGGATTAAGCCATGCAGGTTATATTATGCGGCTAAAGGTCATTTTAGCTGTTTAATAAATTTACTGGAGGTGGGCTTAATATTTTGGGCCACTACTGTACGGGGCACAGCTGATATGCATTGCATGCGACTGAGCAAACGCTCGCCAATTTGTTATCAATCTTACTTCTTTTTTTTTCTTTTTATACCCTGAACCCATTAAAAATGGGTAAGAGGGGTATATTGTATTTGTGCAAAATGCAAATGTATGTAACAGGCAGAAGGAAGCATCTCCGACCCCATAAAGTATATATATTCTTGATCAACATCAATAGCCGAGTCGATCTAGCCATGTCCGTCTGTCTATCCGTCCGTCCGTCCGTCCGTCCGTCCGTCCGTCTGTCCGTCCGTCCGTCCGTCCGTCCGTCCTTCCGTATGTATGAACGCAAGGATCTTAGAACCTATAAGAGCTAGAGACTTGAAATTTTAGATGTAGGTGCTCATAGTGCCCGCGCAGATCGAGTTTGTTTCCGATAAACGATAACTTCCCCGTTTTCAAGTAATCGATAAAAATGTATATCGAAATCCTGTTTTTTAAGCAATTTGTGTGAATAATAAGAGCTAGAGTCACCAAACTTGACATGTAGCTTCTAGAAAAGTATATATATATCAAGTATCTTTCAATTTATACCTATCGCCACCTCCCCGCTACTCTCTATCTATAAGCGCGCGCTGCATTTGGTGTTGGAATATGAGGGTTCAGGGGTATCCCCTAGTCGGTAGCTCCCGACTAGAACCTCTAACTTGTTTTTTTTTTTTTACTTTTTTTTTTTTTTTACCGTTGTTTACTCAGGTTTTACATAAGCTCGGTTCACGCTTTGGCACAACAAGATGATAAAACAACAACAACTGTTTAAAATTGTCGTACGCATGCTCATTTGGCTGCGGAGAACAAAACCTATTTTTGGTTCGTGAACCTGTCAAGTAATACCCTGGGTAAACAGAACAATTGTAAATTATAATGGGGTGCTCTAGCTTACCATTTAGCAGATCCAGCGACGAAAGTACTTTCGGCGGTGTCCATACGAGTGGTATTTATAAATATGTTTAAAGGCAGGGTTTATTTTTCTGACGCATTGTTTTAGATGAATTACAGTTTTAAAATTTTCATTTGCCGACAAAAATGACGTTGCTTTTCACTTATTGTTAAATCGGCAACTTTTCGCTTTAGCACATTATACCCAACGCCAAAAAAAAAAACATTTAAAAAAATAAATGAGAATATTATCCAAACACAAAAAAATATGCAGCTATTATAACTTATTCAATTCAATTATTCGAGCATAGCAACTTATTAAATCAAAAATATTTTTTACTGTGGGTTATGGCTCGGAACATTACCAACGGCGACACTTTCTATTGCTAACTTATGACATTTTTTATTTTTTTTTTTTTTTTTATTTTTTTGTGTGCGACGATCCGTGCTTGTTTAACACATGCCGAACACTACTGTGTCAGGTGGCGATGATCTGCCATGCTCCCTGTGCCCGTAATTCCGATTCTGCTCGATTATTTCAGAGAGTGAGAAACTTAGCTTAGGGGTTTTTGTATAAGTGCCAATCCTTTTGGGATTGGCACCAAAATTAAAACATGGAAAGGTTGTTCCGTCCGACTGTGGGCTTTGCTTTTTCAAACTACGGTCAGCTATGTACCAATTGATAGCTGCCTGCATGGACTCAAGCCAATGGGAGTTCTGTGGACCAATGCCATTAAACATGAATTTCTTTTCTATAGTATTTACAGCCTTGTATTTTTTTGAATTTAGCACACAAAAAAAATAATACAAAAAACGTGCTTGCAGGTTAGGCTAAGCTTTACGCAGAATTATTAAATGCGACTGCTCTGGTTGACAATCACTGGTAGAAAGGTCGAGGCTGGCTTGCGGAAGTGTCATCTAACCTGACCATGTCGAAAATTCGCAGACACGCCTTTTTCTTGTAGATCGAACACAAGTGTGCAATTTCCAAGTGTAATCGAGTAATTTTATATTTCAGCTAACATTTTAAATATATATAAATATATATATATATTATTATATATATTATATTATTTTATATTTATATTTTTATTTTTTGTTGTCATTTTCTGCGTAGGTAGGCAAACTACAATAATTAACAAAAATACTACTAAAACTAAAAGAAATCTACTACTTACTAAGTGTCAAACCAATTGTTTGTCACAACTGCATTAACGAAAATTCCATTGCCTACTTTTGGGCACAATAAAAAAATAGTCAACTAATTTTTGTTAACAAGCGCCATTACAAGCCCCCCGGACCAAAATCGCCCTTGGGGGTACCACAAGGGTGATAAGCGCTCTGTGACAAGGACTGAAAGAAAAGTTATTGTTTAATATCTTTTGCATGATATTTTCCAATTAGATTACCCTGCGGGGCGAGCTTCGCATTAAACCCCTTGACAAAATTACTTTGATGAAAGTTTCTGCGAAAGACTTCCTGTCCAACGACATAGGAGACCTCTCGGCTTCTCAAATTGTAAAGCTTTTCGTTTCGTGAATGTTGATTGTGCATCACGTTAACCGCTTTGTTCCTCATTAAATCGGTTTTGGTTTTTCTCTATTTTTGTCCGCAGATCCTGATAGCCAGTCGATTGAAAACAAGGCGATTGCAGGTCTATAAAGGTGGAGACGTCGATGGCCGATAAGTCCTCAGTGTAAGTTCTTGATAACGCGTCGGGCACAATATTTTTGGATCCTTTACGATGTTGAATCGAAAAGGTATACCCCTGCAGCTTCAACGCCCATCGTGCCAATCGGCTGCTTAGGTCTGTTTGGGCCATCAGCCATTTTAAGGACGCGTGATCAGTAATCACAGTAAAAGACTGACTTTCAACATATGCACGGAATTTTTTTATACATACTTTTGCGGCTAAACACTCTTTTTCGTTAACAGAATAGTTTCTTTGACATTGATTAAGTTTTCGTGACATATAGGCAATGGGAATCTCATCGCCCTGTTTATTTATTTGCATAAGGACTCCTCCAACACCGGTGTGACTCGCGTCACAGTGAATATAAAATGGGGCCTCGAAATCTGGTGTATGCAATACAGGAGCTTTGCACTTCGCCCTTTTCAGAGATTGAAAGGCATTTTCAGCTAGATCCGACCATTCGAAACGACGTTTGTGCTTGAGGGCATCGGTGAGCAGTGATGCTAGCGAAGCAAAATTGAAAATAAATTTTTGGTACCATCCAGTCATACCCAGAAAACGGCGAAGCTGTTTTAATGAGCGGGGCGCTGGATAGTTATTTATTGCCGAAATTTTTTCAGGGTCCATAGCTATTGTTCCATAGCCGACCACATGGCATAAATACTTCACTTCTTTTACGCAAAATTTACTTTTCTCAACATTTATTGTCAATTCTGCGTTAGAAAGGCACATGGCTATCGCTTTCAATACAACAATATGTTTCTCAAAAGATTCAGAAACTATCAGCCAGATCATCCAAGTATATAAAAACTTCATTTTTCAACCTAACAGGGATTATTCTATCCATTAGCTTTGACATCGTCGACGGTGCATTGGTTAGGCCAAAAGGCATGACCGTAAATTGGTAGAGGGCTCTACCTGGCACAGTAAAGGCTGTTTTATCCCGAGATCTTGGTTCTAATGGTATTTGCCAATAGGCATCTTTTAAGTCAAGGCTAGTTATGTACTCAGCCTTCGGAAGACGGCTGAGTATCCCGTCGATTAGCGGCATGGGATATGCGTCTTTTCGTGTTACTTCATTGACTTTACGACTATCAAAGTCTGACTTTGCCGGGCTTGCGCACAAGTACCACTGGCGACGACCAGGCACTGTCTGACTCCTCAATTACACCTAGTGCAATCATGCGATCAAGTTCATCGAACATTAACTTTTCAATCGCTGGAGAGACGGCATAGTGTCTTTGTTTAATTGGCTTTGAATCGCCAACATCAATCACATGCTCAAGAAGGTTTGTCTTTCCTAAGCCATTTTTCGTGAAAGATGGAAAGCACTGAATAGTCTTATTCAAAATTATTCGTTGCGATTCCGTCAATGGTCGATATGCACCCATATCTGGACCTTCGAGGCTGGCCAAATTGGCAGTCTTCGTCAAGACGGACGGCAGTAAATCGAATTCGGCCCAAAAAATCAATACCTAAATAAAGATGCTGAACTAACGATGGGACTAGATAGAAGGTCAAAGTCTTGGTATTTCCTCTATACTGTACTTCGGTACGTAATTTTCCGACAACCCTCTGTGTGTTACCATCTGCAGTTCGTATAGTAGAGCACATGAGTTTGTGCGGTATTCGATCTTGCAATGTTTTTAGCAAAGCTCCCACCAATGCAACTAACGGACGCACCAGTATCCAATAAACCAGATACATATTTGCCTAATATTAACACCTCTGCGTACGGCCGAATATCGTGGCCTACTATCGCGGATAGCAGGGATTTATTCTCGAGTTTTCGGTGTTTATAATAGACATTTCTCCGAAATTTGGAACGTGCCATCCTCTTACTATGGGGGCTGACGACTTGATTATTAGTATTTTGAAGACGATTGTGTAAAGGTACCTCTGGTAAGTCTGCAAAGTCCGGTAGATATATATTAGAAGCACTAGAAGCTTCTAATCTGTGTTAGTCGCTTTCGATACTAATAGTCTGCGTGCACTTTTCGGCGGTGCACGCGGCAAAGAGTTTTTTGCATGACTGCATCTAGCACAACTTGGTCTATATGTGTCTGCTTGACCACAGCCATAACAGAAAACGCGGCGATCGGCCACGCAGTCTTGATAACGATGGCCACTGCTGCCACAATTCCAACAGGTCAGACTTATGGCTGCTACATCGTTATCGCTTGTAGCTGATTCATTATCAGAATTGGTATCAACCTCGTGTACAAGTCGGGGTACTGGCCTTGGAGCAGGTCGTGGTTTCGCCACTTGAGGTATTGTCTGGAAAAACACTTCTCGCTTCCTAACAACGCTTCTCAACTTAGTTATGCTTTCGATCTTTTCATATAAAAGCTCGTGTTGGATTTCCGGTAATAGATTTGATCTAATAGAGGCCAATAAATATGATTCTGGCAAGGACTCAGATAATTTATCCGCTATTGCAACAACAGCTTCGTAAAACTCATCGAAGGATTCGTTGGCCTTTTGCTTGCGACGGTCGATTGCAGCTCGAATGCTTACATCTGTACGCTCTTCCCTGAACTGAACTCGCAAGGCATTTTTCAATTCTTCCCATTTTATTTCATGTACGCTTTTGTGATAGCGCCAAAACCACTCGGTTGCGCTTCCCTCAAACAAATTACTAACATAACGTGCTAATAGTTCGTAATTGCCGTCTAAAGTTTGGATGGTTAATGCCTCTACGCGATATATAAAGTCTTCAACAAATATGCCTGACCTACCGGAAAATTTCAGTTTCCAATTGGCGATTATTTGGCTTATCCGACCTGGACGTAGCTCGCTTGCTAATGAAGAAAGCCTGGGCATTAAATTAGTCGGAGTCATACTAACAGGAGTTGCTCGATTTTGGGGCCTTGTTGCATTGTTGGCATCATTGGACGTTCGTGGCAACACAGATGGGTCAGCTGTTTGTGCCACTAAACCTTGAGACGTAGTAGGTGGACTGGTTGGTAAGGGTAGTGAACGAGATTGCGAAGACGATGCTACTTGACTGGTAAAAATCGTCATCAGGTTTCTAAATCCTTCATTTAGCGACTGAGTAATTAGCTCAGTTTGTTTAACTGCCTGCAAGGTCAGGACATCGGCCAGTGTTTGCTGCAGTTCGCTAATAATCGGGGAAGTCTCCCTATTGGCTAAGTTGGAGGTTTCTTCTGGGTTCTGTGGAGCGTTGTCCATATTGCTTCACTCAGCGATTGTATTGCTTTTATGAGCTCTAGTGACGGTTGGCATGTTAAGCGATGGTAGACTTTGAGTCGACTGACTCAAATCGGAGTTGAAAGTTAGATTTAAGGTAGAGGATTGTAATGATGCTCTACAAACGGGACAAATGTTTCTGTTGGAAACCTTCCGATTAAAACATACCCAATGAAAAGTATGATTGCAGCTGGTCGATAAAAGTTGAGCTCTGTGATCAATATCTTTAAGACAAATGTAGCACTGAACTTCACCAGCTAAGTTTTCACAACTGCGGGCTACGAACATGACCAATTTGACACTGTTTCTTAAAAGCAGTTATATTTAACATTCGTAATTAAGCTTAAAAATAATATCAAAATAAAAATTTTTTTTTTTTTTTTTTTATGAAAACTTCAAAATACTTCATTAATATATCCGGAATTTATAAACCACTTTCCTGAGTAATAATAACACTGTTCATAAATGTTGTGGGGGCCAGTAAAGTTTGAAAAATTAAACTTTTAATATTAAGTCGTATATACCCAGCAACTAAAGTAGAGTATTATCTCTCGAGGTGGTCAGCCTAATGTCATCTCGCTCCCACGCCTCGGCGGTTGTGTTAGTTGCATCTCCTCGCGTCAGTTTCGCACCTTATACGTAAAGCGACAAGAAACAGCATCAAAGAATAAGACAAGCAATCACGCCATAGTTCCGTTAAATATCACAAGCGACAAATGTAGCTGGCGTTGCGTATCAGTTGTATAGCCAAAGTGAGTTATCCACGCGGTCACCTCGTTCACTTCGTCTTGAGCTGTGAAAACGAACAGACGCAACGGAGTCATAACGTCTGCTCATTTTTCTAATTAACATTGCTAAGATTACACGTGTTAAACTTTTTCGGTTATAATCAAAATTGAAGACAAACGTATTTGGTTAAGAAGTATTCGCGAACGCGACATAGTGTTGGAACAGGTGATACTTTTCCATGAAAGACAGTCAGAACTGCTTAACGTAGATCCACCTTTTTTACAGGGAGCGTTAGCAGCGGCCACCAAGCCCAGATATCGGCCGGTCTGCGTACGGCGCCCCCGCCGCTCTAAACATTAAACATAATTCGGCGACCGGCCGAAAGAGCCCCATACTCAACTTAAGGTTCACACCGGCTGAGGCGCTGTTGGCTCAACTTAAAGTTTACACCGGCCCTTTTCATCGCTATATATTTGTCTAACGCTTAAAACGACCGAGTTGTGTCTTGCATACCTTATCCTACTCGGCAGAGTATAGCCGCGCTTGATAGCGTGAAGCGTAGGTGTGACACAAAGGATTTGAAGACAAGTCTTTAATTGGGAAACGAAATAGAGTTAACCGCAATCGAATAGTCTAGCTCGTTCGATGTCTCACGCGCATGCGTTCTAGTTGGAATTATCCGTCGTCAAGCCGCATAGGATTATGAGCTGTTTGATGTTGTCTGGAGGCCAGCCAATCTGAGTTTGGATTCTTAGATTTTAATTATTTTCTTTGCTTTCTTTATATTTTTTTTTGTAATGTAACCTTAATATACAAATTTCCTGTGAGTACATAGTAGCGTTAGCCGTAGCAGCGATTTCCGTTTAAATAATTTTCTTTATGCACAGCTACCAAAAGTTTTAAAGCACCACACCAACTGCACTTTCGATGGGCCCAACGAACCTGCACCGATGGATATAACAGTGAGTGACAAGTCTAAATATAACTTACAGTGAGTACGGCCTATTATTGGCGAACGAATTATTTAACCGGCTTTATCGCACTCGGAATGCTCGTGTATTAACATATATAATAGTTTAACACCGCCCTGTTACACCGTAGTTTAGGCAAAAGAAAAAAAATAAGGAAATGCTAAAGAATGAAGCATTCCTATATGGATCATATGATTGTTATCTGAAGTTTATTTTAATTAAAATGTACCGGTAAATTGTATAGAAAGGTCCGTCGCCGGTACGATCCTACGCTGAAGTCATATTGTTTATGTTGAATTAAATAAAACATTAGTTAAGGGGTAACCACCCAAGTTAATCACGAGTTACCAAGGTTGGGAGGGTAAAGAATAGGGAGCGATCAACACCTACCGCACCCTAACCACTGAAATTCTCACATAACAGTCCGCCGTTCTCATTTATATTAATTCTGTACGTGGGTACAGCCCGAATACACCCTATTGGCCCTTCATCTTATTAGTATACAGTCAGTGCACTTAACCTCTCTGAGCACAAAAGGAGTGATATGTGAAGGGAGGAGGAAAAGACCCACGCCAAATCCGACGAGCATAGTTTAGAGCAACGCTAGAAGTGCACACCTTCCGAATCTCTTCACCTCTGCGGAAGAACATCAACCGCACGAAGCTGGTGGCCTTTTGAATAGGGGCACAAGATCGCATATATACCCTTCTGCATGCTACAGAAAGTGGCGCCCAACATGGGGCACGAACGGCTAGGAGAAATAAGCCCGACATTATAGCTCTCAACTTTCACCCATTAAATAACATATTTAACATTTACTAAATTCCGTAATTTTATGATTTGAAGTTTTCCATACCTGTCTTATGAGACTGTTTTCTGGAGAAGCGATTATAATTCGAGTGCTTACGGATTAGTCGACCGAATCGAATCATATTTCAGGGATAACTTTTAAGTCATAGAATTCACCCAGTTACCCAGGTTGTATCGAACCGTTTGTATGAATGAATCATCGTCTCTAGGAATGGCGATACCTATTACGAATAGGTCGACCAGAGTGAATAGATTCACATACAACAATATACATCTCGATTCTGGGGTAACGAACGCAAGATAAGGTCGCGTAATTATGCGGAAAAGCAACTTATTAATAGTTGACCGTTAAATACGAACCCGACCTCAGCAATTAGAAATATCAGTAGTTTCCGGTATTGGCGACGTTATGTGAGATTATCCAGTTGGGATAACAATATGACCAGCATGGAGTCGGAAGGTGCGGACCAAATTTATTATTAACAGTTCAGTTTAAAGTTTACAAAAAAAATGGCAGTTCGTCACAGTAGTGAGAACCTGACAGATATATTGAGCGAACAAGATGCAATTTGTAATATTTGCGACCAACCCTTAAATGAAGCTGATTTAACCGCAGTTTCGCCATGTAAACATAAATTTCATTACCCATGTATTACCGAGTCTTTAAGAGAATCTAACCATTGCCCAACTTGCAAAAGGCTCTGTACATTTAATCAGTTGGCTCTATCAAATAACAACTTGCAAGCTGAATTATCCGCTGCTGATCAGTTAGTCGACATTGCTACGCATGAGGAAGCATTGGAAAACAGCAGTACCAGCAATCGAGGTAGAGGCAGAACAAGCAGAATTAGTAACGCGGTACAGCGCCGTGGAATGGTGACCAGATCCCAACAGCGGAGCCAACTTGCGCCGCTGCCAAACATTGGCGCGAGTGAGGCAAGCGTGTCTCACGAAGCCCCTAAAACACAAAGTAATGCACTTAGGCATAAACACCTAGCGCGTTTAAGAGAAGCAATTCGCACTCACGAGCAAACTCGCCCCAGCCTTCAATAAAGCTAGGGTTGTCAAGAAATTAAGTCCGACGTATTATGAACTGTCAAATGAAAACAACAAATCTATTGGAGTGTATCACTTAAAAGACATAAAACTATAGACCGACTGATAAACGAAGTTACTGACCCTTTTTCAGGTAACATCTTCTCCAGTTGAGACTCTCGTAGTATTAACTGTGGTGTGGGGGCCAGTAAAGTTTGAAAAATTAAACTTTTAATATTAAGTCGTATATACCCAGCAACTAAAGTAGAGTATTATCTCTCGAGGTGGTCAGCCTAATGTCATCTCGCTCCCACGCCTCGGCGGATGTGTTAGTTGCATCTCCTCGCGTCAGTTTCGCACCTTATACGTAAAGCGACAAGAAACAGCATCAAAGAATAAGACAAGCAATCACGCCATAGTTCCGTTAAATATCACAAGCGACAAATGTAGCTGGCGTTGCGTATCAGTTGTATAGCCAAAGTGAGTTATCCACGCGGTCACCTCGTTCACTTCGTCTTGAGCTGTGAAAACGAACAGACGCAACGGAGTCATAACGTCTGCTCATTTTTCTAATTAACATTGCTAAGATTACACGTGTTAAACTTTTTCGGTTATAATCAAAATTGAAGACAAACGTATTTGGTTAAGAAGTATTCGCGAACGCGACATAGTGTTGGAACAGGTGATACTTTTCCATGAAAGACAGTCAGAACTGCTTAACTTAGATCCACCTTTTTTACAGGGAGCGTTAGCAGCGGCCACCAAGCCCAGATATCGGCCGGTCTGCGTACGGCGCCCCGCGCTCTAAACATTAAACATAATTCGGCGACCGGCCGAAAGAGCCCCATACTCAACTTAAGGTTCACACCGGCTGAGGCGCTGTTGGCTCAACTTAAAGTTTACACCGGCCCTTTTCATCGCTATATATTTGTCTAACGCTTAAAACGACCGAGTTGTGTCTTGCATACCTTATCCTACTCGGCAGAGTATAGCCGCGCTTGATAGCGTGAAGCGTAGGTGTGACACAAAGGATTTGAAGATTGTGTTAGCGAAAATGATGAATTAGATAGAACTGACAGGGTCCGTTTAATAAATGTTTTGATACCAAAAAGGCGCGTTAATACTGGCCAGTTGGAAATTAGTCTAATTAACCAAACAAAACAGTACAAAGACGCCCATACAGGCTTAGCATAGATGAAAAGGAAACTGTTCATTGTAAGATAAATGAATTGTTGGAGGCAAACGTTATTTAGCCTAGCTGCTCACCATTTGCGAGTCCGATTTTGTTCGTCAGCAAGAAAAATGGAACCGATCGCTAATGTGTTGATTATAGATCTCAGTCTCCGATAAGTATCCACTGCCTCTAAATTCTGACCAAATTGCCAGATTGCATGGGGCAAAGTATTTCTCTTGTCTGGACATGGCCAGTGGATTCTACCAAATACCAATTCACCCAGAATCTATCGAACGTACAGCGTTTTTTACACCAGAGGGACAGTATGAGTTCTTGTCAATGCCATTTGGCTTAAAGAACGCTCCGTCAATCTTTCAGCGAGCAATAATAAAAACGTTGGGTCCCCTTGCGTACTCATATGTTGTTGTTTACATAGACGATGTATTGATTGTCGCCGAAAGCAAGGATGAGGCAATTTCAAGATTGCAAAAAGTAATTGAAACCCTAATTAAAGCGGTATTTTCATTTAATTTCGAGAAATGTACATTTCTAAAGTCAAAAATAGAATATTTGGGGTACAGAAGTAGAGTCGGGTGAACTTAGACCCACGGAAAATAATAACACAGCTGCGGCAGTTCATAGGTCTGGCATCCTAGACAGTTCGTGCCAAAGTTTTCTGAAACGTTAAAGCCTCTGTATTGCGTTACTTCCAAAGATAATAATAGCTTTGATTGAAAAGAAAGCCATGAAATGGTGAGACAGAAGATAATTTTTGTGCTGACTCATAGTCCGGTATTAATAGTTTTTGATCCACAATATCCAGTAGAGCTTTATGGTTATGTTACTTATGATACTCTTGCATAAAATAAAAGACAAAAACCATGTAATTGAGTATTACAGCAAATGCCCAACTCCAGCTGAGTCGAGGTATAATTCATATCTTTTTGGAAACTTTGGCAGTTGTCAACGCAGTAAAAATTTTTCAACATTTTTTAAAGGGTATCAAATTTACAGTGTTCACAGGCTGTAACTCCTTAAAGGCAAGTCAACAAAAGAACGAGTTAGATGATGGTGGTTGTATTTGCAATCTTTTGAGTTTTATATTGTTTATAGGAAGGGAAATGCATGGCGCATGTAGATTTCTTTTCTCGAAACCCAATTTCAGAGAAGCCCCAGCTCGTAAATAAAACCACTGAAAAACAAGTAAACTTAACTGAACTTGGGGACACCTGGCTTATAGCTGAACAGCAATGAGACCCCGAAATATCAGCTTTAATATATAAATAACAAAACAATAAAATTATTGCTTTATCGTAAAATTCAACGAAATGGTAGAATCCGATGGTTACCAGTAGTTCCGAGGGCATATAGATGGGCCGTTATTATTCATATTCACGAGTCTATAATGCACCTTGGTTGGGAAAAGACCCTCGATAAGGGGTATAGTTGCTATTGGTTTGACGGTATTGTCAAAATATATCCGAAAATTCGTTAACAATTACATCACGTGTAAGCTATCGAAACCACCTTCCGGGAAAATTCAACAAGAAATGCATCCGATACCCAAAGTTAAAATACCATGGCACACAACTCATGTAAACATCATTGGAAAATTAAGTGGCAAAAACGACGAAAGAGAATATGTCATTGTTCTTATAGATGCATTTACAAAGTACGTATATTGCCATCATACACTGAAAATCAATACCGAAAGTTGTATACAGTCAGTTAATGCAGTTTTATCTTTGTTCGGTGTGCCAAGCAGTATTATAGCAGATCAGGGCCGATTTTTTGTGGGGTCTGGGTTTAAAGAATTTTGTTGTGCACATAATATTGAATTGCATTTGATCGCCTCAGGAGCTAGTCACGCGAATGGGCAGGTTGAGCAGGTGTGATGAGAACACTCAAAAGTTTGCTAACAGCTGTGGAGACAGGTCACCGTTCATGGCAAGAGGGATAAAAAAGGTTCAACTGGCCATAAATTGCACATCCAATCGTGTTACCAAATCAAGTCCACTACAGCTTCTAATTGGAAAAGATGTAATATTGTCAATGAAAAAGATGCAAATTTATTAGATCTAAGGGCACAACTAAAAATAACATGATAAAGAATGCGCACTATGACAAAAAAAAAAAAGAAGCGATAAAGACAAGGCGAAAATTGTAAAGCATAAAGTGGGTGATTATGTTCTGCTCAAGTGTGGAGAGAGGAATCAAACCAAATTAGATCCTAAATTTAAAGGACCGTTTGTAATAACAGAACTATTGGATGGAGATCGATATGGTTTCAAGTCATTAAACAGTTAACGGACTTTTAAATACTCATATGAATGTTTGAGAGCGTTACCGGTCGAGACAGTTTCTGCAGAAATGGACGAAGATATGATGAGTTATGGCGTTGAAACAGACGCAAATGGTGGTACCAGAAGTGGGACATTCATGTGTGGTGGCGTTAACACCTACGCAAATGGTAGTACCAGTGAGGGTGCTAATAAAGATTGTTGCGTTGAAACAGACGCAAATGGTAGTACCAGTGAAGGTGCTAATAAAGATTGTGGCGTTGAAACAGACGCATAAGCTTGTACTATCGAAGCCATTCTGAGAAACATAGGTAGACTTGGTGCGTTTCAAAATATTCATTCATTTTAAATGTTTTTTCCTAAATTTTATTTAGAGCGTTGTTTTTGAAATAGAAACCTGAGCAGTGCATGTCAACGCGAATTGCTGAATTCATACACGAGGTAGTGTAAGCGTCAGGATTGGCCGTGTCGAAGAATGTATGTACCAAAGAGAGAATCAATTAGTAATTGTAATAAGAGAGCACCATTATATTGTAAGTGGTGAATATGTACGCAAAAATAAATAAAGAAGAAGAGAACAAAAGTTATCCTAGTCTTCTGTGGTGAATTCGTATCACTCAAAGTCGGTGAGAGAGAGAGAGAGAGAGAGAGCGATTCTTACTCTTCCTCGCTGAGTGTGGCCCGTGCATATTGTTGTTGGTGTGCATGCAGCTCTTTGGCGGCTGATTCGTGTAAGGACACGAAGAAAGCGTTGCAAGAAGTAATAGCGGTTATATCTGGAATTCGTTGCGTTGTAAGATCAAAGAGCGGTTATCACTGGCTTTCGCTGCGTCGCACGAACGAAAAGCAGTTCCCGCTGGTTTTCGTGGATATTCGTTGAGATGCGAGGAAAAGAATTTATTTGCTCAGGCGAAAGTAAATGGTCAGAGCGAACAGACGAGATTGCTCACACCGAAAATAGTAAAAAAGTTCTAATGCCACCAACAAAGACGCCGAAAAAAAGAAGCAGAAGCATGAACTATTATTTAACGCAGTTATGGACAAATATTTGAAATATGATGTAATGATAGGTAGAGAAATTTTAAATCAAGGTTATGGAGTAAACATTGAGCCACAAAAGTTTAATATTTATAAAGTGAAACTGATTAATGTTGTAACAGAATCAAAAAGTTTTGAAGATTGTGTTAGCGAAAATGATGAATTAGATAGAACTGACAGGGTCCGTTTAATAAATGTTTTGGTACCAAAAAGGCGCGTTAATACTGGCCAGTTGGAAATTAGTCTAATTAACCAAACAAAACAGTACAAAGACGCCCATACAGGCTTAGCATAGATGAAAAGGAAACTGTTCATTGTAAGATAAATGAATTGTTGGAGGCAAACGTTATTTAGCCTAGCTGCTCACCATTTGCGAGTCCGATTTTGTTCGTCAGCAAGAAAAATGGAACCGATCGCTAATGTGTTGATTATAGATCTCAGTCTCCGATAAGTATCCACTGCCTCTAAATTCTGACCAAATTGCCAGATTGCATGGGGCAAAGTATTTCTCTTGTCTGGACATGGCCAGTGGATTCTACCAAATACCAATTCACCCAGAATCTATCGAACGTACAGCGTTTTTTACACCAGAGGGACAGTATGAGTTCTTGTCAATGCCATTTGGCTTAAAGAACGCTCCGTCAATCTTTCAGCGAGCAATAATAAAAACGTTGGGTCCCCTTGCGTACTCATATGTTGTTGTTTACATAGACGATGTATTGATTGTCGCCGAAAGCAAGGATGAGGCAATTTCAAGATTGCAAAAAGTAATTGAAACCCTAATTAAAGCGGTATTTTCATTTAATTTCGAGAAATGTACATTTCTAAAGTCAAAAATAGAATATTTGGGGTACGAAGTAGAGTCGGGTGAACTTAGACCCACGGAAAATAATAACACAGCTGCGGCAGTTCATAGGTCTGGCATCCTAGACAGTTCGTGCCAAAGTTTTCTGAAACGTTAAAGCCTCTGTATTGCGTTACTTCCAAAGATAATAATAGCTTTGATTGAAAAGAAAGCCATGAAATGGTGAGACAGAAGATAATTTTTGTGCTGACTCATAGTCCGGTATTAATAGTTTTTGATCCACAATATCCAGTAGAGCTTTATGGTTATGTTACTTATGATACTCTTGCATAAAATAAAAGACAAAAACCATGTAATTGAGTATTACAGCAAATGCCCAACTCCAGCTGAGTCGAGGTATAATTCATATCTTTTGGAAACTTTGGCAGTTGTCAACGCAGTAAAAATTTTTCAACATTTTTTAAAGGGTATCAAATTTACAGTGTTCACAGGCTGTAACTCCTTAAAGGCAAGTCAACAAAAGAACGAGTTAGATGATGGTGGTTGTATTTGCAATCTTTTGAGTTTTATATTGTTTATAGGAAGGGAAATGCATGGCGCATGTAGATTTCTTTTCTCGAAACCCAATTTCAGAGAAGCCCCAGCTCGTAAATAAAACCACTGAAAAACAAGTAAACTTAACTGAACTTGGGGACACCTGGCTTATAGCTGAACAGCAATGAGACCCCGAAATATCAGCTTTAATATATAAATAACAAAACAATAAAATTATTGCTTTATCGTAAAATTCAACGAAATGGTAGAATCCGATGGTTACCAGTAGTTCCGAGGGCATATAGATGGGCCGTTATTATTCATATTCACGAGTCTATAATGCACCTTGGTTGGGAAAAGACCCTCGATAAGGGGTATAGTTGCTATTGGTTTGACGGTATTGTCAAAATATATCCGAAAATTCGTTAACAATTACATCACGTGTAAGCTATCGAAACCACCTTCCGGGAAAATTCAACAAGAAATGCATCCGATACCCAAAGTTAAAATACCATGGCACACAACTCATGTAAACATCATTGGAAAATTAAGTGGCAAAAACGACGAAAGAGAATATGTCATTGTTCTTATAGATGCATTTACAAAGTACGTATATTGCCATCATACACTGAAAATCAATACCGAAAGTTGTATACAGTCAGTTAATGCAGTTTTATCTTTGTTCGGTGTGCCAAGCAGTATTATAGCAGATCAGGGCCGATTTTTTGTGGGGTCTGGGTTTAAAGAATTTTGTTGTGCACATAATATTGAATTGCATTTGATCGCCTCAGGAGCTAGTCACGCGAATGGGCAGGTTGAGCAGGTGTGATGAGAACACTCAAAAGTTTGCTAACAGCTGTGGAGACAGGTCACCGTTCATGGCAAGAGGGATAAAAAAGGTTCAACTGGCCATAAATTGCACATCCAATCGTGTTACCAAATCAAGTCCACTACAGCTTCTAATTGGAAAAGATGTAATATTGTCAATGAAAAAGATGCAAATTTATTAGATCTAAGGGCACAACTAAAAATAACATGATAAAGAATGCGCACTATGACAAAAAAAAAAAAGAAGCGATAAAGACAAGGCGAAAATTGTAAAGCATAAAGTGGGTGATTATGTTCTGCTCAAGTATGGAGAGAGGAATCAAACCAAATTAGATCCTAAATTTAAAGGACCGTTTGTAATAACAGAACTATTGGATGGAGATCGATATGGTTTCAAGTCATTAAACAGTTAACGGACTTTTAAATACTCATATGAATGTTTGAGAGCGTTACCGGTCGAGACAGTTTCTGCAGAAATGGACGAAGATATGATGAGCTATGGCGTTGAAACAGACGCAAATGGTGGTGGCGATTCTTACTATTCTTCGCTGAGTGTGGCCTGTGCATAGTGTTGTTGGTGTGCATGCAGCTCTTTGGCGGCTGATTCGTGTAAGGACACGAAGAAAGCGTTGCAAGAAGTAAAAGCGGTTATATCTGGAATTCGTTGCGTTGCAAGACCGAAAAGCGAAAAGTTTTTATTCTGTTTGCCCTAAAAGTATTGACAGTGTAAATTGTGTGACCCGGCTATGAGTTTTATCGTTCGCCTTAGGGACCTATTCAGACCTGTTCGAGATGCGTTCAGCGTATCGATGCGTTTGACTGATTTGCTTTACTGACCTATTTAACAGTGAACTGATCCGCGTCTAGCGTTTGATCCAAGTCGCACTTGTCACTTATATTATATTTTTTAATACAAATATTTTTT
Source organism: Drosophila ezoana (assembly GCA_035045725.1). NCBI lineage: Eukaryota > Metazoa > Arthropoda > Insecta > Diptera > Drosophilidae > Drosophila > Drosophila ezoana. The sequence goes on along the minus strand of JAWNOU010000184.1, from coordinate 28,842 downwards.
TGTTCTTTGGTTTTTTTTTTTTTTTATTTATTAGATTTCTTTGCCTTTATTGGCTTGTGTGAAAATAAATTATTTTTGCTTTATTGACTGCCTTTATTTTACTGATACAACCGTCGGAGGGCAGCTATGAGTTTTACCGTACGCTTCAGTGACCTATTCGAACCAGTTTGTGTTGCGTCCAGCGTGTCGATGTGTTTGATCGACTTGCTTCAGTGACCTGTTTAAAAATGAACTGATCCGCGTCCGGCGTTTGATGCAACTTGCGGTTGTCGCTTAGCCATGCGGCTCGTTATGCACTTACTGTAAAAACGTAAAGAACCGCACATGTTGCTGCGGCCAAAAGACAGCATCAAACAAGATGATTGGTTTGATTCGGGCTTAGAGCGAAGTGTGGGCGTGTGGCCTGTCGCTACAGCAAAATATGTTATTCTTGGTAAATATTTTTTGCACATAATAATTTTTTGTTTTTAACTTGGTATTTCGTAATTGTTGTTACGTATATAAATTTTTTTGTAGTAGTATAAATATATTAGCTTCACGTCTATTTGTGTGTTTATTTTTATATATTTATTTATTTATTATATTTTTTTTTTTGGTTTCTTTTTCCTCATTTTATACCCTGAACCCATTAAAAAATGGTAATAAGAGTATAACGTATTTGTGCAAATGTTTGAAACAGGCAGAAGGAAGCATCTGCATCCCTTTACAGTATATATATTCTTGATCAGCATCAACAGCCGAGTTGATCTAGCCGTCGATCATCGATCAAAATCGATAGCGAAATTGATTTTTTGAGCAAATCTCTAGGTTTTAAGAGCTAGAGTCACCAAACTTGACATGTAGCTTCTATTAAAGAATATATATATTAATCATATTTTATTTTATAGTTATCGCCACCAGCCCGCTATCACCGCATAGTTCTAAATCAAGTAAAAACTCCAATTTGTATTGCCCACCAATTTAACGGACAATTTTAATGAAATTGTCAATTCACGAATAATCCATTTTACAAAAGGATGTACTATAGAAAATTTGATCTAGACCGGTCAAGAAACACAAAAGTTATAAAAGAAAAAGAAAAAAGAAAAATAGTTTTGCCTGGCCTCGCTTTTGCGGCAGCTAGGGAAAATTGCAATAATTTCTGAATACATGTACATACACACACACATTCATGTGCGTCTTTATTGAATTCTATCAACATCATTGCAATTGAGCATTGTGTATGTGTTTTCATGTTGTTTTCAACAAGAGTTAGTTGGCTTTACGGCTGTTGAGTAGAGGCGGGGAAACTATTTGTTTTTTTTTTTTTATTCATTGTATCGGGCAGGAGGAAGCTATTTGTATATATAGTGACATATTCACAACAACTGAATTTTGAACCACTGTTATTCATAAGCTGCATTGCATGGTATAACCCACTGTATTTTTACAAATTCAATAATCATAAGAATAGCATGCCTTCTGCAGCCAAATTCAAATAATGCTAACAGCATCGAAAATCATAAGAGCAGAATGCCTTCTGCAGCCAAGCCCAAATATTGTCAACAATCATTTATAAACAAAAACTGCCCCACAGAAAAGCCCCAAGCAGAATCAAGGTGCAGCTGCGGTGCCTTTGCAAAAAGTCACGTACTCCAATTATTATTAAGCTTTAAATGTAGCGTAAGCCAATTTTTGTTCTTCAGTCTTAATCCAGATATTCAACATAGTACACTGATACAGATTCACTCTCGTGAAATAAAGTTTTTTTATTTCCAACCTTATAACTACGTTATTATATATATGTGGCGGGCTTAAGCCATAAAAATGGAATGGCTTCTTTTTTGTAATGCTACTTTAATCCTTTTATCCATTAAGTATTAATAAATTTACATTTACAAATTAAATGCGTATTTATACTAGACATCAGTTAGTTTATCAATTAGTTTTCCTATCTAATACTTACATGTTTACTTAACCTAAGATAACACATATATGCACATACCTGAGAAATCAACTTAAGCGCGTCATTTATTGTAATTTATAATCCATTTATGTTTATATTATTTATATTGCTGTTTTTCTAAAGTCGATAATTTAAGAGAAGGTAATTGATAAAGCAATTAATATTATCTTTAGATTAATGCTGTAATACATGTGTAAATTAAGCAGCGCGCGCATTTTCGTATGTATAGCAACTTGCGGCGGAAGGAGAGTGAGTATTTTCCATTACTCACACTTCAAATGTGCTCAGAAGAAACAGAAATCGATTTAGTCTGTAGTCTGCGATTGCCATCACACTAAAAACTTTAGCGAATTTTTCGATTTTTAGTGATTTAACAACGATTTTTCATCTAATAAACTATTTTAGTCGGTTTCGAGCGATTGAAATAAATAAATTGCAGTGTTTCGTGACGATTTTAACAAAAAAAGTGCATTATCGATAACAATAGTTTTCGGCGTTAGACACTTATTAGAAACTGTCTTTGTGCGTGCCGTTCGCACAGCTGGTGTTGTGAAATAGACCCCCTTCCCTCGAACCAATTAGCTGTGAGATATTTGACGTGCTCGCGTAAATTCAAGTACATTATATGTTTGTATGCATATATGTATATACATAGTGTGACTTCGTTTCGTGTCTAGACAAGTGTAATGCCTTTTTTCAGGGACAAATCGCTGAAATTTTGGGTTTAAGAAAGGTGGATAAGGGTGCGACGACACAACTGCTCGAATTCTAAGGTCAACTCTCATCTGCTAAAATAGTAAATGTAAGCAAAATAGTACTCATTCTGCAATTAAGTACTTGTTCGGATTTGTACTCATGCTTGAAGTTTCTAACCGTTTAACCAAACCACTGCGAGTGTTTTCTCTATGTGTATTTCAGGCACACTAAACACAAATATCCAAACATTGGTTTTTAAATTTTGAAAAATTTATTTCGTGCGAAAAAACGTGGTGAAATAGTACATGTCGCATCAAATAGAAAAATTTGGCGAGGACAATTATGACATATGGCATATAGCCATGAAAACTGTCTTGGTGATGGCGGATCTATGGAATTTTGTGTGTGGAAAATATGTAAAGCCAGAAGGATATGATGAGGATACTGAAAAATATAATATATATTTAATTAAGTTTTACACGAATAGTTACTTTAAAAAAATATATTTCAATTCTTTATTTTCACTATCGGCTACTACTTATAACGAGTACATTCAGATTTGCCTCCCGAATATGAACTAATTTATCTATCTGTTGCGGTCGCTTAGCAAACTTTGCTTTGAGAGAGCTTGAGTCAAAATTGAGTGGAGTTTGAGCTGCGTCAGCAATTATGCGTGGTATAGTACTCTGATGGGAATATTAAGAGTGGCGTGATATTTAGGGTGAATTGTTTATGTCTACCAAAGGGGACAGTTTGATCTTGACCAATGTCGACGTTATAACCACGCTTTTTGATTACAATATTAGACATGTTTATACTTATATTTATACGTATGCTTCTGTGCTAAGTTATGTTAAAGGGTGGGTGCGACTATGGATATGTCACTCCCCCAACCATTAGAAAAGTGCCTGTCCTCAGGTGTTTAAGTTTGGGTATAGTGTAATATTTTCTTCTTTTATAATTGGTGTATCTATCTATCTACTATTTCCAGTGTTGGTTCTACTTTTGGTTTTTTTTATTTTATTACTAATTTCTTAGGTATGCTTTTGAACTTATATGTTAAATATAGTGTTAAACTTATTAATATGATTACAAATATGGTTATTGTAGTTATCTGGAATACATTATTAAATATTGTGTGTTCAATTATAATTTGTTTCGTTTGTACAAACGAAAGTGGTTCTAATCTTACAACATCATTGCTTACATAAATGTAACATAACACAATTGTGGTTTAATATAGTTTTTGCTAAATTCCAAGTTAAAATTATATTTGGTTCTACATAGTTAATTTAAAAATTTTTAAAAGTTTTAGTATAACTACATTCTGATGTAATTTGGTTTAAAATTCCTGTCATTCATTATTAATTAATTTTTTTGTTTCTTTGCTATAAACTTTTTTGTCTTGTGTAAAATATTTTTCATGAGCTATTTCTGTCAAAATGTTATTATTTTCATCTGGGTATGGAATTATTTCAAATACCGGATTTTGTATTATTTCTCGAGGAATATGGGATATTATCAGTATTTCGTTTGTATCTGATTTAAACCAAGTAGAGGTTTTTACATTTAACAATTTCTCAGAATTGACATGCAACAAATAGTCATGTTTTAATAATTTCGGGCTAAAAATACCTAATCTTGTGAGCTGCATTCCCATCTCTATATCTTCTATATATTCTGTAAAGTGTTGTAAGTTATAAGCATATTTAATTTTTTTCCTTTTTCTGTCTCTTGATTTAGTTCGTTCATAATTTCTATTCCATTGTTTATAACTTCTATTATGTGGTTTAATTCATGAACCTGAACGGTGTTCTCTGCTAAGCTGCTTATTTTTTGTTCAATTTCTGTTTTGTCTTCTTGGTCTAACGTTCCAAATAAGTATTTGTATGCTGTTCCTACTATGTTTATAAAACCTCTTTTGCTGCGTTTGGCTATTTTTAAGCCGTTTATTTCTCTGTTGAACTTTTCTACTAGGTATTCGATTTGTATTAGGTTATTAAATTCTTTAGATTGTTCGATTAAATTGTTAAAAGTTTCTTCGGTTTTTGTTATGGTATTCGTAATTTGTCGGAATGTCTATGGTTCCTGTTTTAAATATGAGATAACCGTTATGGGCTTTAATAGGGTTAATTTCAATGCTTTGTGCACATATATGGTTTATAGTTATTGATAGTAATATTATAATAATTAGTTTAAGCTGGTGCTTGTATGTTCTGGTCGCTGTCTGTTGTTGACCTGTAATTGTTATATTTACTTTGAATAGTCTTCTTTTTCTTTTTTATACCCTGAACCCATTGAAAATGGGTAAAAGGGGTATTATGTTTTTGTGCAAAATCCAAATGTATGTAACAGGCAGAAGGAAGCATCTCCGACCCCATAAAGTATATATATTCTTGATCAGCATCAATAGCCGAGTCGATCTAGCCATGTCCGTCTGTCTGTCCGTCCGTCCGTCGGTCCGTCCGTCCGTCCGTCCGTCCGTATGTATGAACGCAAGGATCTCAGAACCTATAAGAGCTAGAGACTTGAAATTTTAAATGTAGGTGCTCCTAGTGCCCGCGCAGATCGAGTTTGTTTCCGATAAACGATAACTTGCCCCGTTTCCAAGTAATCGATAAAAATGTATATCGAAATCCCGTTTTTTAAGCAATTTTGGTAAATAATAAGAGCTAGAGTTACCAAATTTGACATGTAGCTTCTAGAATATCATATATATATCGATTATCTTTCATTTTATACCTATCGCCAACTCCCCGCTACTCTCTATCTATAAGCGCGCGCTGCATTTGGTGATGGAATAAGAGGGTTCAGGGTATCCCCTAGTCGGGAGCTCCCGACTAGAACCTCTTACTCGTTTAATATTATTTCCATGAATTCTGCAAATGTTTGAAGATCTATTAATTTTTTACTAGTTTTCATTGCCTTTGTCAAATTATTCGGACTTATTATTTTCTAAGTAGGCTTCTTGAAAAATTGGAAAGTCTGCTTCATTGTGGAAGTATAGCACACTTTTCTTTGTGCATAAATATTCTTTTATTAATTCTTTGGCATGTGCGTTAGTCATGTCTTTGTATGTCATTTTTATGTTGGTTTTGTGAAAGTAATTTGTAACTTTTGTTTCGTTCTCGGTTCCTTTTTCAAATTCTATTTGTCTATTATAATAATTAAGAGGTCTTCTTTGTAAATGGTTACAGTTGTCTTCCTGAGCACTATGTATAGTTGCTCTTGTGCTAATGGTATCTTCACCTAAAAAGTTTTCGTTTAATTGAATTCTTGACAGAGCATCTGCCACATAATTTTCTTTTCCTGGGACATATTTAATTTGGAAATCAAACTCATTTAACTTGATTTTCCATCGTTGTAATTTCATGTTAGGTTCTTTCAAGTTATTTAACCAGACGAGTGGTCTGTGATCACTAAGGATTTGAAATTGTCGACCAAAAAGATAGGACCTAAAGTATTTAGTGGCCCAAACGATTGCTAATAGTTCTTTTTCAATCGTTGAATAATTAATCTCATGCTCGTTGAGAGTTCTGCTTGCATAACATATAGGCTTATGCTCTTGCGAAAGGACGGCCCCTATTGCCATATTACTCGCGTCTGTGGTTAAAGAAAATGGTTTTTCGAAATTAGGGTATATTAAAATTGGGTCGGATGTTATGAGTACTTTTACTTTTCAAACGCTGATTCATAGTCTGTCTTTTATATTGCTTTTTGCTCCTTTTTTTAATTTAAGTGTTAATGGTTTTACTATATTGGCGAAATTTGGTATAAATTTCCTATAGAAACCACATAATCCTAGAAATGATTTAATTTCTTTTGGGGTTTTTGGAATTGGGAATTTGACAATTGCTTGTATTTTGTTGGGATTTGGTTTTATACCCTCAGTTGTGATGATGTGACCGAGAAATTCAGTTTCTTTCCTCAAGAACTCGCATTTATCCAACTGTAGTTTTAAGTTAGCTTCTCTAAGCTTCTCAAATACTTTTTGTGTGTTCCTCCAATGAAGTGGAAAAAATTATAATATCGTCTAAGTAGACCAGACAATTCTTAAAAATTAAATCTACTAAGAGATTGTTCATACAACGTTGGAACGTTGCAGGTGCATTCTTAAGACCAAATGGCATGCGAGTGTACTCGTAATGGCCATGTTTAGTCGAAAATGCGGTCTTGGGTATTGAACCAGGATCCATTTGAATTTGGTGGAAGCCTTTGGCTAGATCAATGGTTGTAAAATATTGACATTTTCCAAGTTTGTGCAATATTTCATCCATGATCGGGATAGGGTATTTATCATTAATAGTTAGTTCATTGAGATTACGGTAATCTATGACTAACCGGAATTTTTGCTTTCCAGATGCATCGTTTTTCTTTGGAACGATTATTACTGGTGAGCAGTAAGGGGATTTGGATTTACGTATGATATTTTGTTTTATCATATCGCTTATTTGTTTATTTATTTCCTCATCGTATATTTGAGGATATTTATATGGACGCTTGTAAATTGGGTCCTCATGCTTTGTTAGAATTTTGTGTTTGATTGAAATTCATGTAAAACATTTTTAATTTTTTTCTTTTCTTCTGAGTTTAGGTGCTCTAGCCTATACTCATTATTTTCTGTTAATTCGTTATTAATAGCGAAGTTAAATGGTCTATCCTCTGTTGAGGGTGGATCAAGGCACTCTTGTGCGGTCATGTCCTCTTCGACCTCTTCGTCATTATAGTTAAATTCTCCTAAATTCTCCTAAGGTTACGGATCCTTGTGCATAGTATATTTTTGCTTGACATGCTTCAAGGTATTCTCTCCCAATCAGAACATCATAATGCTCTGAGAAGTCGTGAATATAGAATTTTTGCTCCTTTTTATACCCTGAACCCATTAAAAATGGGTAAAAGGGGTATTATGTTTTTGTGCAAAATCCAAATGTATGTAACAGGCAGAAGGAAGCATCTCCGACCCCATGAAGTATATATATTCTTGATCAGCATTAGTAACCGAGTCGATCTAGCCATGTCCGTCTGTCTGTCCGTCCGTCCGTATGTATGAACGCAAGGATCTCAGAACCTATAAGAGCTAGAGACTTGAAATTTTAGATGTAGGTGCTCCTAGTTCCTACGCAGATCGAGTTTGTTTCCGATAATCGATAACTTGCCCCGTTTCCAAGTAATCGATAAAAATGTATATCGACATCCCGTTTTTTAAGCAATTTTGGTAAATAATAAGAGCTAGAGTTACCAAACTTGGCATGTAGCTTATGGAATAGTATATATATATCGATTATCTTTCATTTTATACCTATCGCCACCTCCCCGCTACTCTTTATCTATAAGCGCGCGCTGCATTTGGTGTTGGAATATGAGGGTTCAGGGTATCCCCTAGTCGGGAGCTCCCGACTAGAACCTCTTACTTGTTTTAATTTAAGTTTTAATGGTTTTACTATATTGGCGAAATTTGGTATAAATTTCCTATAGAAACCACATAATCCTAGATATGATTTAATTTCTTTTGGGGTTTTTGGAATTGGGAATTTGACAATTGCTTGTATTTTGTTGGGATTTGGTTTTGTACCCTCAGTTGTCATGATGTGACCGAGAAATTCAGTTTCTTTTCTCAAGAACTCGCATTTATCCAACTGTAGTTTTAAGTTAGCTTCTCTAAGCTTCTCAAATACTTTTTGTAGCGACAAAATGTGTTCCTCCAATGAAGTGGAAAAAATTATAATATCGTCTAAGTAGACCAGACAATCCTTAAAAATTAAATCTTCTAAGATATTGTTCATACAACGTTGGAACGTAGCAGGTGCATTCTTAAGACCAAATGGCATGCGAGTGTACTCGTAATGGCTATGTTTAGTCGAAAATGCGGTCTTGGGTATTGAACCAGGATCCATTTGAATTTGGTGGAAGCCTTTGGCTAGATCAATGGTTGTGAAATATTGACATTTTTCAAGTTTGTCTAATATTTCATCCATGATCGGGATAGGGTATTTATCATTAATAGTTAGTTCATTGAGATTGCGGTAATCTATGACTAACCGGAATTTTTGAATTCCAGATGCATCGTTTTTCTTTGGAACGATTATTACTGGTGAGCAGTAAGGGTATTTGGATTTACGTATGATATTTTGTTTTATCATATCGCCTATTTGTTTATTTACTTCCTCATCGTATATTTGAGGATATTTATATGGACGCTTGTAAAATGGGTCCTCATGCTTTGTTAGAATTTTGTGTTTAATTGTACTAGTGAAAGTCAAATTGTCACCTTCATGGTACCGGATATCACGAAATTCATGTAAAACATTTTTAATTTTTTCCTTTTCTTCTGAGTTTAGGTGCTCTAGCCTATACTCATTATTTTCTTGTAATTCGTTATTAATAGCGAAGTTAAATGGTCTATCCTCTGTTGAGGGTGGATCAAGGCACTCTTGTGCGGTCATGTCCTCTTCGACCTCTTCGTCATTATATCTAAAACAAAAGTTAAATTCTCCTAAGGTTACGGATCCTTGTGCATAGTATATTTTTGCTTGACATGCTTCAAGGTATTCTCTCCCAATCAGAACATCATAATGCTCTGAGAAGACGTGAATATAGAACTTTTGTTTACTCGGACAAATTTTGCTTGCTCCTAATCTTATGCTTTGTTTTAATTCAATAACACCACTTATGGTGTGAACCTTTAGTGTTTCGTTGTATATTGGAAAATTTAAGCGGTTTGTTTTCATAAGAATTATGGTTGAACCTGTGTCTATGACACATTTTAAAACTTCGTCATTCATAATTAATTTTATGAATGGATTTCTTCTGTTTGTTTCATCTGCCCACTGTTACTGTCTCTTTCACGTTTAGTCGGAGGGTTTGGCGCATTCAAGCGTGAATGGTGTTTGCACTTTATATTTTTCGATCAGTGCATTCCTCAACTCCTGCCAAGTGTTGGCCGCTGTCCTTTGTGAAACTCTCTGAGCATCTCCAACAACTTGTAATTCGATGGCTCCGTATAATATGCTATGTTGTCTGACATCTCGGGTTGGATACAGATGTAGGATGTAATCCTTTTGATAAAAGCGTTGAGATTTTCTGTTGATCCGTCAAAACTAGGCACCTGTCTCAGTTGTGTGAGGGCCTGGTTGAGGTGTTGTTCTGATAATTCCATAGTCATGGTTTTGTTGTAATTCACGTTTTGGTGGTTGAATATAAAATTTTTTTTTTTTTGAGTTAATGGTACTCGAACTTTTTTTGGTTCTTTGATTTTGCACTTTTATTTCTTTGCACTTTGTTTTTGTACTTTGTACATTTAATTTAGTTTATAGTTTGTGCTTAATTATTATTGTTTAATTGTGTTTTTTTTTTGTGTGTGTGTCTTATTGAAAAGACCCAGTAATAACGTATTGCAGGGATCGAAAGATATGCAAAGCCAGTCGTTATTAACTGTTGTAGCTTTATTGCCCGAAGGGTCAATGTTAATAAACTACGAGTGACCCGAAGGTTCTTATGCGGATACGTATTCGAGAAATCGTTAACTACACACCGACAACAAATTCGGTCGCGATTGTGCTTTAGATCTAGGAATTAATTATCCTTTAGCGATCTTTACTTTTTCCCGACGTATCCTACCGGCTGCGCCAATTAAGTTTTACACGAATAGTTACTTTAAAAAAATATATTTCAATTCTTTATTTTCACTATCGGCTACTACTTATAACGAGTACATTCAGATTTGCCTCCCGAATATGAACTGATTTATCTATCTGTTGCGGCCGCTTAGCAAACTTCGCTTTGAGAGAGCTTGAGTCAAAATTGAGTGAAGTTTGAGCTGCGTCAGCAATTATGCGTGGGATAGTACTCTGATGGGAACATTGACAGGTGCGTGAAATTTAGGGTGAATTGTTTATGTCTACCAAAGGGGACAGTTTGATCTTGACCAATGTCGATGTTATCACCAGGCTTTTTGTTTACAATATTAGACATGTTTATACTTATGCTTATACGTATGCTTGTGTGCTAAGTTATGTTAAAGGGTGGGTGCGACTATGGATATGTCACTATATATATGTATGGATGGTATGAAGTTTTAATAAAGGCTTAACAAGTTGATGAGCAACACGACTGACTTATATGACGAGAGCTAGACTTCGTACACGTGTATGAGTGCTTATGACCTTAAAATAGAAGAGAGTTAGCATAATCTTAACATAATCTGGCCTTGATCCAAATATGCTCTCCTTGATCCAGTAATATTACTGAAGATAATGTTTTGAAGTTGACTTCTATTGCTGGCCTAAGTACGATTATGCCCTAAGCGACAATGCATCACGCCACAAAGTCATGGTCGGCAAGCCGACTCAGCATTCCATACAGCGCAGGGCTTCACTTCGAATATGAAGTGTCAGCATACCGCTGTTGGTCGTTCTTAGCGAAGAGCGCCAAACTCAAATGTGCCGCATCAGCATTATTCATGCAAAGTTAATAAGTAGCACTAGGGCGATACATAGTGCAATATTTAACTTAGTTGTTAACTACCCTCCCCTCAGGATGATGACCGTCCTCGGGCATTCTAAAGTTGTCAATGGCCTTCTGTATCTCCATAGAGGCTCGTCTTCTCCTTAGTACCAGAAAAAGGATGAGTGAGCCGATTAGTCCAACATTCAAGATCACACCAACTGCGAATAATATTTTCGGACTGAAGGACCCTTATTTTAGAGGCTTCTATTAAAGTAACTATTGGAATGTCCTGTTCGATAAGTGATTTCAACTCTGCGTGATCAAGAATTGTGGGGTAACAATGTTAGATTTTGCCAAAGTAATAGTGAGAATTAAATTTTGAATTTCTGTGCTTAGCATTCTATTTCTTGCCAAAAGTGCTTCAAATAAATGTGGGGTGTCAACCTGGAATTGGACTCTACTAGTTGCGACTCTGATCTTCAAGAAATCTGCTGCATCAGGTGTGCCTGCAACCACCTTCAATGCCGTCCCTAAAAAGTCTAAGCTTCTAGCAAATCTATGGTGTACTTTAAGAACGGACAAAAGGGTTCTTAGGTGGTCTGTATCGACGTCTAGCAATTTGCGCATATGCGATTGGGGAAAGGAATCGGACTATTTTTCTGTTTCATTTATCATACTGCTAAACTCTGAAAGGTTACTTGAGTGTCTCAAATAGTCCTTTTTTGGTCGAACACTAACACTTCACCGTCTATTACCGGGATGTAGTTAGCGTGCGAAAGTCGGTGATCCGTGCATTAGCCGCTGCCAAGGAGATAAGCAATATGAGGGCAAACCTGAAATTCAAGTATAGCGTGAGAAAGGGTGCTTTAACTTTTCTTAAACTGACTTACTAACTAATTGTAGAGTGGAACCTATTTGAGGTTGTCTTTGTGGACCACCCTCCCCTTAATGAGAACAGACGTTCCTAGGTCTGCTTCCACTTTTTGCTTTGTGCATAACGGGGTCAGTTTGATTCCTAACCTCCTATTGTTCTTTTGGTATACTTTTTCTCCTACCTCAAAGGCACGGTTTTGTCTGGAGTTGTTGCATCTTTTGATGTTGTCTTCTTGGGCTTTTACTAGCCTTTCTCTGATTTCTGAGCGATGCACATTGGGCCCTGCGTGAACAATCTCAATTGGTTTCTCACGGGTGACTGAGTATAAGGTTCTGTTATATTCTACCGTTGCCCTCAGGATTAGTTCTACCGTGTCACTGATTTTTCTGTCTAGCTTTAGGCATCTAGCGATTTCTTCCAAGGTGCTATGAAAACGTTCAACTTCACCATTCCATGAGCTATGTAGCGGGGGCGCATTCACAACGTCAATGCCGTAGCTATTTCTGAGCATAGAGGTGATTGTCTCGGAATTGAAAGCATCATTATCGCAATATATCGTTTTAATTTTAGGAAAAATGTTTACAAGCTGCAATAGGGGACCTCTGACGTCGACTATAGTTCTGGACAATATCGATTGAACGACTGCAAACTTGGAGAACTTGTCAATACATGTCAGGAATTGTATTTTATCGGTTGAGAAGATGTCTATGTGCAACATTTCGCCAGTGTAGCTTGGGATGGGTGTTACCCCGAGCCTCATTATCGCAATATATCGTTTTAATTTTGGGATAAATGTTTACAAGCTGCAATAGGGGACCTCTGACGATGGGTGTTACTCCGAACTCTTGTCTTTTAGGGTGCCTGTCATATTTGGCTTTGGTACAGACACGGCAGTTTGCAACCACTTCTTTGGCTAAGCTGTTCATATTGGGAAAATAGTAGCCGCGAAGGACTTGTCTGACATTTTCCTGCGCCGTTCTGTGCGCACGATTGTGCTCAGCTGTGATAACTTCTAACTGACCATTTTTATCGGTTATGTCTTGCACGAAATTTTTACAGTAACGAAATTGGGTGGCTGGGAAGTGGGAAATTAGCTCGTGTTGGAAGCTTGCTAAAGTAGGCAGGTCGAAGTTTATAGCGTTAACGACGTCTGTGTTCACGCGCTCTTTAAGAGAAAATGCTGCTGGCGTGTTTTGCTGCGAAACATCACTAGATTACGATTTAGCGGAAAACGTGCTTCCTCAAGAACAATTTGGTTCCTGCAGCAGTTTAGTGGTTTATCAGTAGCCTCGATTGTGTAGGTCAGTGAGATTTCGCTGTGAACGGTTGCAGCGTCCGACTTAGGCTCATCTTGCAGAGCATTAAGATTCTGCCTGGTAAGGGCATCGGCAACAAAATTTTCTTTGCCTGGCTTATAAAAAACTTTGGCATTGATTGTGCTGGTCTATGTATGACTTCCATCTTTTAATACCCTGAACCCATTAAAAATGGGTAAAAGGGGTATTATGTTTTTGTGCAAAATGCAAATGTATGTAACAGGCAGAAGGAAGCATCTCCGACCCCATAAAGTATATATTCTTGATCAGCATCAATAGCCGAGTCGATCTAGCCATGTCCGTCTGTCTGTCCGTCCGTCCGTCCGTCCGTATGTATGAACGCAAGGATCTCAGAACCTATAAGCGCTAGAGACTTGAAATTTTAGATGTAGGTGCTCCTAGTGCCCGCGCAGATCGAGTTTGTTTCCGATAAACGATAACTTGCCCCGTTTCCAAGTAATCGATAAAAATGTATATCGAAATCCCGTTTTTTAAGCAATTTTGGTAAATAATAAGAGCTAGAGTTACCAAACTTGGCATGTAGCTTATGGAATAGTATATATATATCGAGTATCTTTCATTTTATACCTATCGCCACCTCCCCGCTTCTCTCTATCTATAAGCGCGCGCTGCATTTGGTGTTGGAATAAGAGGGTTCAGGGTATCCCTTAGTCGGGAGCTCCCGACTAGAACCTCTTACTTGTTATTTTTGCGTTCGTGTTTTTGTCAGCTACCGCGAATGTGAGGGGCTGGTGATCAGTGAAGATGCTAATTTCCCTGGACCCATACAGAAAGTTCTGCAAAGCATATACAATCTTCCCAAAGCATATACAATAGCTAACAATTCTCTTTCATTAGTAGCGTAGTTTAGCTCTGCCTGTTTTAGTGTACGGGATATCATTGTAATTGGTCTACCATCTTGGGATAGGACTGCGCCAATGCCACTAGCCGAGGCATCGGTGGTAGGGTCAAAAGGCTTTCTAAAATCTGGGTACATAAGTATGACATCTTCTGATGAAAATATTTGCGAAGGCGCTCGATCGCATTACGTTGAGTTGCATTGAACTCGACATGGATTTTCTTTGACATGTGCTTACTAACCGAGCCGTTTTCGCCTTTTAGTATATCCGTTATTAGCCGAGCTATAGCGGCAAAGTCCTTGATAAAGAACCTGTAGTAACTTGCTAGTCCGATGAAGGACCTTACACTGTACACGCTTTTCGGTTCAGGGTATTCTTGAATAGCTTTTACCTTTTGCGGGTCGGATTTTGCTCCGATCTTGCTCACAATGAAACCCAGGTATTCTACGCTTTCTTTAAAAAAACTAGTCTTTTCCTGGCTTATTCTCATGTTAGCATCGATTAGACACTTTAGTACAGCATCGATGTGGCGAACATGGTCTGAATTATTGTTTGAAAATACTATGACGTCATCCATATAGACGTTGCATATCTTTCCAATATGTTCCCTTAGAACATCGTCCCATGCCCTTTGAAAAATGCTGCTTGCATTTTTTAGGCCGAACGGCAGACGAAAAAACCGTATTTGCCGCTATTTACTGAGAACGATGTCTTTAAAAAACTTCGCCTTCCCAAGGTTCGCTAGAATCATGGGAATGCTGGGCATTGGGTAACGGTCTGGGATGGTTCGTTCGTTCAGCTTCCTGAAATCAATGACTTACCTCTTGTTCGGGTTCGGGTTACCATAAGTGTCAGTACCTTTCTTGTCAACAACCCAAGTTGGGCTGTTGTAGGGCGACCTCGAGGGCCTGATAATGCCGTCTTTTAGTATTTGTTTGACTTCGTTGTTTACAAAGTCGGAAACGCCCATAAGGTTTGGGTAGGCTCTGGAGTACACCGGTTCGTTATCTACTGTCCGAATCGTGGCAATGACAGCGGTGTTGAAAGGGAGAGCTTCGTTAGCTGTTGAAAAAGCTTTTTTCCTTTTAATTATCATACTCTTAAATTCCTTCTTAACGGAGCCAGGCACCACAATGTCATTGACATCGGTGTAATTTACGTCAGCGCAGTTATGGTACTGAAGTTTTTCGGAAATGCCCTGATATTCCAGAGTGCTCTTTGCTAAGTTCAACTTAACCCCGGCCTGTGTTAACAGGTCAAAGCCTACGGTTTGGTGACCGTCATTATGGTTTTTAGCTTCTTTACGGGCTTGACATATTTTTTTTCCCCACCTGTGTCGATTAGCATTTTTAATGTTCTCCCAGCCAACCGTCGCTCGATGAACGGCAACCGGGAGTGTTCCCTAAAAAATGAACCGAGTCTTCATCTGGAGCGTACTCGTTGTCACATTCAATTTCTTCAACTGCGGCCTTTGCCGCCTTCTCGTACTGTGCCTTATCTTCTTTAGAGTCCTCTTGAACTACATTATTAAGACGCTAGCGTCTTTGGCCTGTCGCACGGTCGGAAGAGTTTCTACGCTTCGCGGCGTTCGAGTCATTAGGTTGACGTTTACTGTATTCAGTGCGCTGCCTAGACTTAGAAGATGAGTCAACCTCCATCGGTTGTGGGGCTTGCGCTTGGTTGTCCCTGTTAGTCTGTTCTTGAGGGTTGCCCTTTGGGCGCTTGACAAAATGAGGGTTCCTATCCTGATTTTGGTCTTCTTTGCTAAACCTGCCTGGCTTGCCATGGGAACGGCTTTTGCTGTTTTCAGCAACATGAGCCCGCTCCTCCACAGCCTTAGCGTAAGAGTTTGCGAAAATGCTTCTCTCAATACTAGCCTCTGCCTCTCTGGCCAGAGCCAGCGCAGAAGGAAAGACGACGGCTCTGAGAGATTTTTTTAGGCCTGAAACAAAGGCATGCAGGGCGTCGGCTCTAACTTCCGAGTTGAGCAAATCGGCGGCCTCTTGCTCGTGTGTCATGACAATCTTGTTGGTCACTAGTGTGAGCTTTTCTCGACTTCGTCGTAGTATTGCATTAATGGCATGTCACCTTGCCTGACCATTTTTAATCCCTGCCTCAGTAGGCGGCGCAAAGATGTCTTATCCAAGTAGGTACAATCTAGCCTGGCCAATATGGCATCAAAGTTTAACACTGTGTTGTGTGACACAAGCAAGGCTCCAGCTGGGCCTCTGATTTTGTTTCTAATGATGGCGACAGCTTGGTAATGTGAGCTGCTGCCGTTATGAGGCTTGAACAGTTCGTAAGCGTATATTTCCGATTGCCTCCATGCTACATACTCATCCTGAATGCCTGTGAACTCAGGGACGGACTTGATTATGTCCAGCGGGATGTCACATCTGACATCAGGCCTAACTGATATTTTTTCGTATGTAATAATTTGAGGTGTTTGCTTGCAACTAGGATTGCTGTTGCGACAGCGCCTGTCTGACGGCATTGTCAATGAGCGCTTGGATCTGATTATGTTCCATGATGTTATCTAAAGGGGCACCTGCTAATGGTTGGTCTGTTTCCCAGCCATCGTCACTGCCGTATTCAGCTTTCACGTCCCTATAGGAACCTGCCCAACTCATTGGCTGTTGGTTGGCACCACACAAATATTTTATTGCCAATCGCAAATGATCGGTCGATTAGCTTGGTTGCGCAAGAGATAGAATTTATTAAAGTGGCACTTAATTACTTCGGCCGTGGCTAACAGTCAGCATCAAGAAAGAATAAAGTACCTTTGGGTATGCAATGGAAAATTTTCGACTGACAAAGGTATGCAATTACTTGGCAACAATTACTTGGCGATTTATTGCTTTGTTTTCCGATCACGATAAAAACGACGCAATGTCGTGCACTATCCGCGTCTGTTGGAGCTGGATAGTTTAATTACATCATACTTTTTATCATCAGGACGGATGCCATGGTCAGTACATTTATGGCCAATGAATATAACATCGTGCATAAAGAATGAACATTTCTCCGGGTTTAGTTTAAGGAGCAATCGATAACAACTAAATCATCCGTGTAAAGAAATGCTTGCGATGGTTCTAGACAAGAAAAAGAAAGTTGCATCATTCTCATAAATGAGTTTGGGGTTACTTTTAGACCATAGGGTAATGGCGTGAAACGATATGAGCCAGTGCTCGTAGAAAATGATGTTATATTTCTAGATTTTTTTCTGGTTCTACCTGGTGGAATCCAGACATAAGGTCTAGACACGAAAAATATTTCGCTCTTCCTAGTTGATCTAGTATTGCTTCTATTTTAGGTAATGGATATTTATCTGCTAGAAGTTTTTATTTATTTGCCGATAATCCACTACTAGACGCCATTTTTTTTCTTTCGAACTTGGAAGTGATTTCTTAGGAACTAAGAAAAGTTGTCTATTATATTCAGATATAGATGGTCCGACTATACCATCTTTTATTAATTTTTCTACCTGTCTATTTGTTTCAGGGTTTTTCCATTTCTGCATTTCTTTAGTTCATTTCTAAAGTATCTTTTATTTTTCCTATCGCCACCTCCCCGCTACTATCTCATAGCTATACATCAAGTTAATAACCCAACTTGTATTGCCCAACAATTTAAACTACAATTTAAATGCAATTAACTTGAGAATACAGAAGTATTCCATGGTACAATAAGATATACTGTACGAAATTTCATTAAGATCGGATAAGAAACACGGTGAGTCAGTGAGAAGTGGTGTGGTATGTCGCGAGTTCGAGCCCTACCGAAGAAACTATTCTTTTTTTTTTGCCTGGTGTGGCTGTTGAGTAAAGACGGCGGCAAGTAGTGCGGTTAGTTGCAAGTTCGAACGCTGCCAAAGGAACCTTATGTTTTTTTTTAATTTATCTTTATTACTACAAACGAGCACGCATCGCGAGCTTCATTTGGTGTTGGATTAAGAGGGTTCAGGCTATGCCATAGTCGGGAACTCCCGTCTAGAACCTATTTCATCGTTGTGATAATCTACTATGCAATTGTATTTTCGAATGAAGTCAAGTCCCAGAATTCCGTCACATGGACTGAACCTTGCGGTTCAAGCATACGGACAGACGGATATCGACATCCTGTTTTTTGAGCAAATTGGGTATATGTTTCTTCTAGAGTAGTATATATATATATAGTATCTTATTTTTCCTATCGCCACTAATCTCATTCTTGTCAGCTTTTCTTCATTGAAATCAATATACTAGTGGTCTATGATCGTTCTTACTAAGATAGTACTTCCATAGCTATAATGTCTGAAATGTTTTATTACTTTCGATTTATTACTTTCTCCCTGTGTGAAGGATCTCGATGCAAGTGCAATTGGTAGTTGCGCACCGTTGCAGTCTTGTGATAGTACTGCACCACATGCACGTTTACTTGCATCTGTGGTTATGCAAAATTCTTTGCTAAAATTATGGTATTGCAATAATGTTGGCTTCATTAATGCATTTTAAAGATATTTTAATGATTCTTTACATTCTTTAGTCCATTTAAATTAATTTAATTTAAATTTCTTGCACAGTCTTGACAAATGTCGTGAGTATTGTGCGAAATTATTAATAAATCTATAATAGTTACGAAAAACGACGCAATGTCGTGCACTATCCGGAGCAATCGATAACAACTAGATCATCCATGTAATGAAATGCTTGCGATGGTTCTAGCCCAGAAAAAGCAAGTTGCATCATTCTCATAAATGAGTTTGGGGCTACTTTTAGACCATAGGGTAATGGCGTGAAACGATATGCGCCAGTGCTCAGAGAAAATGATGTTATATTTATTATACCCTGAACTTATTGAAAATGGGTAAAAAGCGTATATTGTATTTGTGCAAAATGCAAATGTATGTAACAGGCAGAAGGAAGCATCTCCGACCACATAAAGTATATATATTCTTGATAAGCATCAACAGTCCGTCCGTCCGTCCGTATGTATGAACGCAAGGATCTCAGAACCTATAAGAGCTAGAGACTTGAAATGATGTAGGTGCTCCTAGTGCCTGCGCAGATCGAGTTTGTTTCCGATAATCGATAACTTACTCTGTTTCAAAGTAATCGATAAAAATATATATCGAAATCCGGTTTTTTAAGCAATTTTGGTAAAAATTAAAAGCTAGAGTCACCAAACTTGACATGTAGCTTCTAGAATAGTATATATATATCAAGTATCTTTCATTTTATACCTATCGCCACCTCCCCGCTACTCTCTATCTATTAGCGCGAGCTGCATTTGGTGTTGGAATAAGGGGGTTCAGGGTATCCCCTAGTCGGGAGCTCCCGACTAGAACCTCTTACTTGTTTTTCAGTTCTTTTTGGTGGAATCCAGACATAAGGTCCAGACACGAAAAATATTTCGCTCTTCCTAGTTGATCTAGTATTTCTTCTATTCTAGGTAATGAATATTTATCTGCTAGAAGTTTATTTATTTGCCGATATCCACTACTAGACGCCATTTTTTTTCTTTCGAATTTTGAAGTGATTTCTTAGGAACTAAGAGAAGTGGGCTATTATATTCAAACATAATTTTTCTACCTGTCTATTTATTTCAGATTTTTCTGTTTCTGTATTTCTATAGTTTTTTATGTATATTGAAGTGTTGTCCGCTAACCTTAATTTTTTCTTATAAAAATTTACTTGAAATTGCTTCCGACTCTAAACCAAATATGTCACTGTATTTGGTGCATAATTCAGTAAGTTCTGTTTACATGGTCTAGGAACTTTAATTTATTTTAGTCCTCATTTGTTCTATTGATTTTGTAATTACTAAATGATTTAATTTCGTAATTTTCATTTGATTCGAATTTAATGTTTGGATTTTTTATATATATATATTTTCACTTGTTGTATTCAAAATACAAACTATTGCATTATTACTTGCAACGATGCTGTTAGCTGTTAATACCCCAGGATGAATTTCCTGATTTGCTATTAATACAGTATCTTCATTTGTCTGAAGTGTGATTTTTCTCATTACGTTGTGATAATCTAGCCATGCCCGTCTGTCTGTCCGTCCGTCCGTCCGTCTGTCCATCCGTCCGTCCGTCGGTCCGTATGAATGAACGCAAGGATCTCAGAACCTATAAGAGGTAGAGACATTTTAACTGTAGGTCCTCCAGGTGCCCGCGCAGATCGAGTTTGTTTCCGATAAACGATAACTTGCCCCGTTTCCAAGTAATCGATAAAAAGTATATCAAAATCCCGTTTTTTAAGCAATTTTGGTAAATAATAAGAGCTAAAGTCACCAAACTTGACATGTAGCTTCTACAAACTATTGCAGTATTACTTGCTACGAAGCTGTTAGCTATTAATACCCCACGATGAATTTCCTGATTTGGTATTAATACCGTATCTTCATTTGTCAGAAGCGTGATTTTTCTCATTGCCTCTGACCTTGCTGGTTATAATATTGAATTGGCAATATCATTGTGTAAAAGTGGTACATGTATTTGGTATTTAAGTGATTCCGGTTTTAGTTTTAATTCATCGTTGTGATAATCTACTATGCAATTGTATTTTCGAATGAAGTCAAGTCCCAGAATTCCATCACATGGTACGGAAAATTCATTATGAACTATTTGAAAGTCGTGACTGATTATGAAATAATCGAAGAGTAAATCAATTGTAGCTAGTCCAATTTATTGTATTCTTCACTGACCAATTCCTGTTAAATTTGTTTTAAAATCTTGATTGATTTCAGAACATAAGCTATTATCTTTTAGAATTGATATGTTAGCTCTAGAAAAGTATATATATATATCAAGTATCTTTCATTTTATACCTATCCCCACCTCCCCGCTACTCTCTATCTATAAGCGCGAGCTGCATTAGGTGTTGGAATATGAGGGTTCAGGGTATCCCCTAGTCGGGAGCTAACGACTACAACCTCTTATTTGTTGTAATTACTAAACCCATTTTTAGGGGTGATATATTTATTATATATTAACTATTTACAAATGATTCGAAATTGTCAATAGATTTATTAATTCTGTTGTTATTCATTCATGTATGTATGAATTTAAAAATTTAAATTGTGTTTAATATTAGTTTAAATGTAAAAATTGTTTTGATTTACTTTTACTTTTGCTAACATATTTTCCTGCCTATTTTTGTGTATGTTTTTCAGGCCACATTCTAATCGGGCCACTTTTATGTCGCTCAATTGTACATTAGTTTTTAAAATAATATTATTTATGCATCACAGTGCCGCTCTCTTATCCGTGGTCTGGCTTGATGCGACAGACTGGGCCGGAGCTGGCTGCACAGGCTGCTTCTTCTATGTTAGGGCACCGGTGCTGGCAGCACAGGTGTACTCACAGTGAGGTGAGTTTAACGGTCCCTCGCAGTCATTGGGACAGGTCTTCTCCAGCTTCGGAATCTCCTTTAATTTGGGTGAAGACTATATTAATTTTTCCTTTAACATATTTTTTATAACAGGGTAGGTGGATGTGCTTATGTTTTCAGCTTCGGCATATAATTTGGCCGAGTTGCCCCAACTTATGTCATTTTTCTTGAAGGAGTGTTTACGGAACAGATTCAGATAAAGCGAGCTTTAGCAGCCATAGCACCTGTAAGATGATTTACGAGACGATAATAAATGGTGCCAGCAATCCTAATGGATTGAACAGCGAAGTTTATGAGCTCGATTTCTCTGTATAGCAGATCTTCAGCATAACGATGATTTTACAATGGATGCGCTAATGAGAAACTCATTCACATGCAGATCTGCTAGTTATTACAAACTGCGAACTGCTATGTATGAGGCCAAGGCCGTTCGATACGTCACTGTATTTAGTTCAAGGTCTGCAAATCAGTATCAGGGGATGCGCTCCAAAATATATATTGAAATTTCAGATCCTCTGGGCTGACTAAAACTTGTCTATACATTTACGTATTGTCCGCTGTGATGGCGTAACGAACCAATCGAAAACGAAGGAGAAGTATATACAGATCTTCTTGGAGTGTTGGGCCAACGAGATGCAAATAATTCAATGAATGCTGGGACGATGTAGTGCCCGAGGCGTCAAACACGACTCGTAACTTCGTTGATCCACTGCTGGGTTTAAAAACACAATGGTGACGTATATAAAAGTATGGCTCACTTAATCTCGGATTCGTCACTAAAGTCATATGGCCGAGATCCTCATATTCTTTCATGAAAGTTACATATTGCGATTGAACATTAGACGGCTGACTGAGGAGCCTCTCGAGCGGTAAAAAACGACCACGTGCAACATCGCTTAAATTGCCAAGGCACATTGGATCTCCCTTGAAAGGTAGACACACAACAATCCTGCCACAGTAATTGAAGATTTTTGTCAATTGATTCCTCCACAGAAAGCAAGCACGTTGATGTCTGCTTAGCTGACTGATGACGATACTTGCCAGACACAATTGGAAAAATGCCTTTGTACCGAGAAGGAGATCAATCCGACCTGACCTGTGGAAAGTTTCGTCCGTTCAGGGGCAACCTCCAATCTGACGTGTCGATTTCCGAATTCGGCAGGTAGGCAATGTGAGACGTTATGCAGAACTGTAGTGTTACTGCAAATGGTGACAAACGAGATTTAATTCCAGTAGTTATACAGTTGTTAATTTTAGTGAAGGACTCCCCTATGCTGCGGATATCGAATTGATGCTTATCACGGCGTAGATGCAGCCGTTGAGCGAATTGATCCGTTATGAAATTGACTTTTGAACATGAGTCAAGTAATGCTCTGCCTTGTTTATACGCCCCTGATGAATCTCACACTAGTACCTTCGCAGTAGCAAAAATGATTTGTCCGCCTGTCGATTGATTCATATGCGTGTGTGTTACAGCAGAAGACGTTGTTGAGAATGATGATGCAGGCGGTTGGCATAAATGCAGAAGCGTGTGATGGCGATGCTTGCAGCTTCAACAATGATTGTTAGAAGGACACTGAGTCATCCGATGTCCTGATTGAAGGCAATTAATGCAAAGTCCAACGTTTTTTACGACTCTGTACTTGAATTTGGGACTCAATTTTATGGCCGGAGCTGGAACAAACAATGAATGTTTGATTAGTTATAGCAAATGTTAATCCCTTGCTAGGCTTGAACACGTGTTTTTGTTTCGATACGACGTAATGCCGCTTGATTGCATAAACTGACAAAAATAGTTTTCAGTGAGCCCAATTTGGCAATGTTACGAGTAAGCAAATGAGATGCTGTGCAGTACATCATCCAGTTGGGATTGGAAGGACAGTTTGATTGTGTCTTCCACCTCTGCAAGTCCATTGTTCTGAGGATCTTCTAATTCAATTTTAGATTGTACTCCCAAAACCTCCTTAATGTATATCTGCAACATATCCAAGCGTAACTGTAGCTCGCCGTGTTCAGTATACACTCTAACAACATCCTCTAATTGTGCGATATTGCTTTTTATATTCGCTCGCTTACGAAAGTTTGCTTTAAGAGTTTACATTATGTGTCGAGAATGTTGTGATCACCGATGTGACCGAGCGAGAGTTCTGATACTCCAAAATGTTAACAGCCTAACTTTAACCTGATAATGTCACTCTCACCGATGTGAGCGAGCGACACTTCAAATGCTCGCAACTACGACTTGTAAATGTTGCGATCACCGATGTAAGGGTCGCTTGCAGTAATGAAGCAAATGCAACAGCAACGCAAAGGCAGTGAGTTTTTAGCGACGAAGTAATGGCAACGAGAAAAAAGCTGTGAGGCAAAGGCAATGAGCAATCAAAGTCAGTGCGTGTCCAGCGCGAAGTAACGGAAACGAGAATGCAGTAGCGAAGCGAAGGTAGCGACGAAGCAACGGCAACGATATTGCAGTTCTGATGTGCGGCAACAATATGCTGCTAATTTCCACACACTAATTTCACACGCTCTCACGTTGTGCGCCGAAATGTTGTGTCAAACGTTTCTTTTTATCTTTAACCCTTTCATTTATATTTATTTAAGAAGTATTTATCCAAAGTTTCAGCTAGCCACGCCCAATCGTTTGGAAGCTACCGGAAGTTGCTTATAAGCAACGTTGGGCAATGGTGGTACAGAAAACAAATTTTTTTTTTCAATGAGAACAACAAAGAATTTTATTTGCAAATTTTAAGAAATTAAGTACGATAGGACAAAAATCAGTTTTTATTGTTATTACAAGGTTATTAAGGTATTTGGACATTTGAGTTCCTGTCTTGCACAACCTGCAGCGCCCTTTGTATCCAAATACAAACCAATGTTCCACATGATCGTAACGCCTTGAGTCTGGAGGATTCGTCTGGAACTTGTACTTTTTTGTCTTTTGCGAAGCCACAATGCTCGATGGAGAGCCAATGGATGATATCGGGGTATCCCTATCTAGATTCGATGGTCGACCTATTTTATTTTGGGTTGAAGAAAAGGCAGTAGATTGCCAAAGTGCATCAGCAATTTCCAGGTGAAATTTTAGTAGAGGAATATGTTTCTGTTTCGGATATGGAAACTGTAAATTTTTCTTATACAGCAGTTTATAATATTTATAATAGAAATTCCTAAACACCAATAAATGATTCTTATGTACCATTTTCTTGACCTTGTAGAGCTCCATGAGCATATCTTCCAAATCCACTCCTCCAATTCCCTTATTGTACGAAGCAACAAACGCAGGCCTTGCAACATCAATGAAAGCGTTTTCTTTCGGGCTCCAACGATTGCACATTCCATGAAGATATAAGTTGAACTGGCTTATTGTAAAACCACTTCAAACATATATTATTATAATTGATTTCACATTTCAAATCGAAAGATCCTCTCCCTCGCTTTTGAATACTGCATCTGACAGTAACTGGCAATTGTTTATTCTATTTATACAAACAGTACCTGTAGAAAATATGCCAATTTCCTTAAGAGAAATTAGAGGGCTTACTGATGTGAACCAATTATCAAAAAAAAAGCTTAAAGTTGTTATGTTTGGGAAGACCTTTTGCCATATATGAAACTACATCTGAAGATATTCCCAATCCATATTACGCGTAGGTGCCTTCACCAATATACAGTGTAAATCATATACTAAGCCAAGAGTTGTATTAACAATTATCATAATTTGCGACCAAGCCATTTTAAATGACGGTTTTTATCCTCTCTAGTACATTTAAGCTCTATGCCAAACTCTTGCAGCCCATATAAATCTGTTTACTGTGTGATCAAATCAATAGCTCGAGTGTCAAAGAAGGTGTAGAAATAGTCTACTGGTGTTATCATCTTATCAATTTCCAAAGTAGTGTATTCTTCCCAAATATTCTCTCCAGTTTCAAATGACTTTGTCCTTTTTTAAAGCAGGTATCAACACCTCTTCCGAATTTGACCAAATATATTTTCGCCGACGCAACTGCAGTCAATTTAACATAACTTCGTTTTTGTCTCCAAATGAACATTCTTTGCATTACATTTTGAGTAGACACATACAAGTTCCGTTATCATTACGGAGCAGGAACCAAGAATTAGAAGAGCGCTTACCGTTAGCCGTTAAAGAGGCGAAATTGCTCTCAAGCAATGTTGGGGTCGAATGGGTTAAGAATCTAAGCTCAAGTGGGCGTGTATGGATGGTATGAAGAATAAAGGTTTAACAAATTGATGAGCAACAAGACCGACTTCTATGATGATGCTTACAGAACTGATTTTTTAAAATAACTTAAGATTAAAAGGACCGAGCAATTACAGAGTTCGAAAGAGAGCGAGACAGGTGTATGAGTGCTTATAACATTAAAGTAGCAGAGCTTTAGCATAATCTTAAAATAATCTGCTTTGACATTGCAATTGATACCGTAACTAATGTATATATGAGATATATGACCGAACAGGTCCAATTATAAAATTAATACATGCATAGGGCACCACAATCAGAAAATAAGTTAAATGATAAGTTACGTTAATAATTGTTCGTTGGGTTACCCTAAGCTCTCCAGTCTCTCAATAATTGTTTGTTGGGTTGCCTTAAGCAATACAAGCGTCCATAAATTGTTCGTGGTGTTGCCTTAAGCAATCACAGCGCTGAATGTCTGCATCAGCACTTTCAATGTGCAATGGTCAGAGGCGGTAATCGAACACTTTTGTTTATGTGGCAAGAGTCTTCCGCTTATTGCCCATAATTATGCTGAGTCGGCTTGCCGACCATGACATTGTGGCGCGATGCATAAAATGTCTATAAAACGGTGTATTACTCTCAAAAATTCCAGATGTGTTTGCTTATTTTTGTATTAGCTCTTGCCTACACATCTTTTGCGCTTGAATTCTCATCAAGTTGAAGTGGAATTAGTAGCGTATTAAAACATTGAGCTGATTACCCAAACCTAGTCATAACTCTAGTTCAAAAGAAAACATTTCCATATAAAATTCTTTATATTTTCATTTTTTTTATACCCTGAACCCATTAAAAATGGGTAAAAGGGGTATTATTATGTAACAGGCAGAAGGAAGCATCTCC
The DNA here is from genome assembly GCA_035045725.1 of Drosophila ezoana. Taxonomy (NCBI): domain Eukaryota; kingdom Metazoa; phylum Arthropoda; class Insecta; order Diptera; family Drosophilidae; genus Drosophila; species Drosophila ezoana. The sequence goes on along the minus strand of JAWNOU010000184.1, from coordinate 2,229 downwards.
GACCCCATAAATTATATATTCTTGATCAGCATCAATAGCCGAGTCGATCTAGCCATGTCCGTCCGTCCGTCCGTCCGTCCGTCCGTCCGTATGTATGAACGCAAGGATCTCAGAACCTTTAAGAGCTAGAGACTTGAAATAGTTCCTACGTTCCTAGTTCCTACGCAGATCGAGTTTGTTTCCGATAATCGATAACTGGCCCCGTTTCCCAGTAATCGATAAAAATGTATATCGAAATCCTGTTTTTTAAGCAATTTTTGTAAATAATAAGAGCTTGAGTCACCAAACTTGACATGTATCTTCTAGAAAAGTATATATATATCAAGTATCTTTCATTTTATACCTATCGCCACCTCCCCGCTACTCTATATCTATTAGCGCGACCTGCATTTGGTGTTGGAATATGAGGGTTCAGGGTATCCCCTAGTCGTGAGCTCCCGACTAGAACCTCTTACTTGTTTTAATTTAAGTTTTAATGGTTTTACTATATTGGCGAAATTTGGTATAAATTTCCTATAGAAACCACATAATCCTAGATATGATTTAATTTCTTTTGGGGTTTTTGGAATTGGGAATTTGACAATTGCTTGTATTTTGTTGGGATTTGGTTTTGTACCCTCAGTTGTCATGATGTGACCGAGAAATTCAGTTTCTTTTCTCAAGAACTCGCATTTATCCAACTGTAGTTTTAAGTTAGCTTCTCTAAGCTTCTCAAATACTTTTTGTAGCGACAAAATGTGTTGCTCCAATGAAGTGGAAAAAATTATAATATCGTCTAAGTAGACCAGACAATCCTTAAAAATTAAATATACTAAGAGATTGTTCATACAACGTTGGAACGTTGCAGGTGCATTCTTAAGACCAATATGCCCTGAACAAGCCGAAGCTGTGTACAGCCTCTGCACTTTTAATTAGTAAAACTTATGCGCACTCAAACTATGCGTCTTGCTTGTTCTGCTGTCAAATTAAAAAGAATGCAGCGTGGCAATCGGACCTTCTGTCTAACTTCAATTTCAGCAAGAACACACCTACAAATACAATTGTATTTCACCACATCTAAATTATAACGGTGATATGGCCTGATCTATCGAGCATTCCTTCATTCTCGCGTGAGTGCGAGCGAGGCAACGCACCGTCGCTGAGATAGCGCATTTTGCGGCATCACGTAAAAAGCAAAAAGCGATTACCATGGGATGAATGCATACATTTCTGGTAACTTTTCTGACACTTAACGGGTGCTGGTACAGTGGGACGAGTTAATGAATATTGTGCCAGCTGGTCCCTACAACGCAGTTACGTCGGCTAAGATTTTCTTTAGAGGACGTTAACTGAAAAAAGAGCAGCTGGTAATCCAGACTCAAGTTGGTATATCCTTAAGATGATATACGCCCACAATTTTTCCTGACTCATGGCTCATGTGCTTGCAAGGTGACACTGCCTTGAGAACATTAAGAGAAATAATTTCATAGCAAATTCCGCAAAAGATTCTTGCTCCTGAAGAGCGGTAACTAAATCTTCACTACTACGGTGGACTGCCATCTTTTCTTTTCACTGTTTTTAACAAATTTCGAATTTTCGAGTATAAACTTAGGTTCGTCACTTTCCCAAAATGAAAGAAAATAATTTGCAAAACAATAATCGAAACTCTTTACCGTCGTCGGACTGACTGATAGGCTTATCTATTTATTGATCTGAATTGAACCCTGTCAGATGCATTGGTCAAGCTCCCAAACGCTTCTCTAGGTGCTTGCAACTCCAAATGCGAAATAGCAAAGTTCAACAACAGTCTTGGGTTATGAATTGCAGATTTCTTACGAAATTGCAGAAATATGTAACAGTCTCTATCTGGTCGACTAATCCGTATATAGAATCGAATTGAAGTCGCTATTCCGAGATACGAGATTCTGAAAGACAAACTACATATAGTAAGATTCTACTCTTCACTTTGAATGGGCTTCATTTCAGGACGTCAACGTCAATGTTGAGAGATGGATTCGTTCTCTGGTCGACCAATCCGCATATAGAATCGAATTGAAGTCGCAATTCCAAGAGTTAGATTTCCCTATCCTCTTAACGTCAAGTCGAGAAACTTAAACGCATTTTGAAAATACAAAAGGGTTAAATAAATTTGGATGTATAAGAAGAACCATTTCCGTGAGACTGATTGACTTTCTGCATGTTAACAAAAAATCGGTTCGGCCCCACGTTTGGGCGCCAATTATGTAGCGT
>JAWNOU010000182.1:0-18908 GCA_035045725.1 Drosophila ezoana | reverse complement strand
ATATGGCAGATAAAGTCCGGAATGTGAAGCCTTGCATTCCTGGAAATTTACCAATATTTGGTGAAAGTTGGCCCATTTGCAAAACAAAAATGGACCATCAAACTTAACAAGTTTTGCTGGAAGGTTGATCAAGTATTGACGGATAATGTAAGCCTATAATAATGTCCAATAAATACCGGAAGTGCATGCACAGTTGCCATTAAATTCCGAATGTTGGCTAAAATAATACAGATGTTTGCCAATATGTGCCTGGAAATTCACTAATATTTGCTAACAAATCAGCAACTTTATGTCGGAAAAATGCAAAAAAAGCGCCAAGTTGTACGACAATTATGGCCTGAATGATAAACAATAAATGCCGGGAATTTGGTCAATTAGTGATGGCAAATTCGCCAATAAATGCCGGAAAGTTTTCCCATACATGTCGGGAAGGTAACCAATTTATGCTGGAAGGTGGGTAATTTAATGCCGGTTAAATTCACAGTAATGCCACAATGTGTCCCAGAATTTTGCCCAATTATATCCGGAAATAAGGACAAAACAAGCCGTTAAGTTTGCCAAATAGTGCAGGCACAATGACCTTGAAATGACGAAATGTTGGCTAATTTAGGGTGAATGTTTGACAATAATTGTCAAAAAGTTGACCAATATTTGCTTGAATATTTCCCACTTAATTGGGGGAAAATGGCTAACACGCGCCATGATATAGGACAATTTTAGACGTATGATGGTCACAAAAATCTAACATATAATTCATATGTTATGGCTATAAATTCCGGAATGTAAGATAAAACAATATAGATATATGACGAAGTTGTCAAATATATGCTGGAAAATTTGCAACTTAATCCACAATGAGTGCCGTGATGTAGGCCAATTAATGCCAGAATGATGGTCAATTATTGCCGGAAATCTTGTCAATCAGGGTTGGTAAAATGACCATTAAATCCTGGAAATTTATATCATACTGGACGGGAAGGTAACCAATTAATGCTGGAAAATTGGATTTAATGTATGTAGAAGTTTTTAAAAAATATGCAGACACAATGGTGATCTAATGCCGAAATGTTGGGTAAAATAAGTCTAGTGCTAGCCAATGAATTTCTGAAAGTTGACGAACATCTGCTGGGATATAAAACAATTAATTGGGCGACAATGAACAAAAAAAGAAAATGATTTAAACCAAATATAGCCAGAATGTTGGTGAATTAATAACGGGAAGTTGAAAAATCAGATATGGCACAATGGCAGATAAAGTCCGGAATGTGAGGCCTTGCATTCCTGGAAATTTACCAATATTTGGTGAAAGTTGGCCCATTTGCAAAACAAAAATGGAAAATCAAACTTAACAAGTTTTGCTGGAAGGTTGATCAAGTATTGACGGATAATGTTAGCCTATAATAATGTCCAATAAATACCGGAAGGTAAAAATACTTGCTAGAAAGTCGGTCAAAAAGTGCATGCACAGTTGCCACTAAATTCCGAATGTTGGCTAAAATAATACAGATGTTTGCCAATATGTGCCAATATGTTGTATAGAAGTTGACCAATATTTTCTTGAATATTTCCCACTTAATTGGGGGAAAATGGATAATACGCACCATGATATAGGACAATTTTAGACAGTATGATGGTCAAAAATAGAAAAAATAATTCATTTGTGATGGCTATATATGCCGGAATGTTAGCTAAAACAAGATAGATATATGACGAAGTTGTCTAATATATGCTGGAAAACTTGCAACTTAATGCACAATGAGTGCCGTGATGTAGGCCAATTAAAGCCAGAATGATGGTCAATTATTGCCGGAAATCTTGTCAATCAGGGTTAGTAAAATGACCATTAAATCCTGGAAATTGATATCATAGTGGACGGGAAGGTAACCAATTAATGCTGGAAAATTGGATTTAATGTATGTAGAAGTTTTTAAAAAATATGCAGACACAATGGTGATCTAATGCCGAAATGTTGGGTAAAATAAGTCTAGTGCTAGCCAATGAAGTTCTGAAAGTTGACGAACATCTGCTGGGATATAAGACAATTAATTGGGCGACAATGAACAAAAAAAGAAAATGATTTAAACCAAATATAGCCAGAATGTAGGAGAATTAATAACGGGATGTTGAAAAATCAGATATGGCAAAATGGCAGATAAAGTCCGGAATGTGAAGCCTTGCATTCCTGGAAATTTACCAATATTTGGTGAAAGTTGGCCCATTTGCAAAACAAATGACCACACTCAATCTAAGGTACAACAACATAATAATATGACGAAGTTGTCAAATATATGCTGGAAAATTTGCAACTTAATCCACAATGAGTGCCGTGATGTAGGCCAATTAATCCAGAATGATGGTCAATTATTGCCGGAAATCTTGTCAATCAGGGTTGGTAAAATGACCATTAAATCCTGGAAATTTATATCATACTGGACGGGAAGGTAACCAATTAATGCTGGAAAATTGGATTTAATGTATGTAGAAGTTTTTAAAAAATATGCAGACACAATGGTGATCTAATGCCGAAATGTTGGGTAAAATAAGTCTAGTGCTAGCCAATGAATTTCTGAAAGTTGACGAACATCTGCTGGGATATAAAACAATTAATTGGGCGACAATGAACAAAAAAAGAAAATGATTTAAACCAAATATAGCCAGAATGTTGGTGAATTAATAACGGGAAGTTGAAAAATCAGATATGGCACAATGGCAGATAAAGTCCGGAATGTGAGGCCTTGCATTCCTGGAAATTTACCAATATTTGGTGAAAGTTGGCCCATTTGCAAAACAAAAATGGAAAATCAAACTTAACAAGTTTTGCTGGAAGGTTGATCAAGTATTGACGGATAATGTTAGCCTATAATAATGTCCAATAAATACCGGAAGGTAAAAATACTTGCTAGAAAGTCGGTCAAAAAGTGCATGCACAGTTGCCACTAAATTCCGAATGTTGGCTAAAATAATACAGATGTTTGCCAATATGTGCCAATATGTTGTATAGAAGTTGACCAATATTTTCTTGAATATTTCCCACTTAATTGGGGGAAAATGGATAATACGCACCATGATATAGGACAATTTTAGACAGTATGATGGTCAAAAATAGAAAAAATAATTCATTTGTGATGGCTATATATGCCGGAATGTTAGCTAAAACAAGATAGATATATGACGAAGTTGTCTAATATATGCTGGAAAACTTGCAACTTAATGCACAATGAGTGCCGTGATGTAGGCCAATTAAAGCCAGAATGATGGTCAATTATTGCCGGAAATCTTGTCAATCAGGGTTAGTAAAATGACCATTAAATCCTGGAAATTGATATCATAGTGGACGGGAAGGTAACCAATTAATGCTGGAAAATTGGATTTAATGTATGTAGAAGTTTTTAAAAAATATGCAGACACAATGGTGATCTAATGCCGAAATGTTGGGTAAAATAAGTCTAGTGCTAGCCAATGAAGTTCTGAAAGTTGACGAACATCTGCTGGGATATAAGACAATTAATTGGGCGACAATGAACAAAAAAAGAAAATGATTTAAACCAAATATAGCCAGAATGTAGGAGAATTAATAACGGGATGTTGAAAAATCAGATATGGCAAAATGGCAGATAAAGTCCGGAATGTGAAGCCTTGCATTCCTGGAAATTTACCAATATTTGGTGAAAGTTGGCCCATTTGCAAAACAAAAATGGACCATCAAACTTAACAAGTTTTGCTGGAAGGTTGATCAAGTATTGACGGATAATGTAAGCCTATAATAATGTCCAATAAATACCGGAAGTGCATGCACAGTTGCCATTAAATTCCGAATGTTGGCTAAAATAATACAGATGTTTGCCAATATGTGCCTGGAAATTCACTAATATTTGCTAACAAATCAGCAACTTTATGTCGGAAAAATGCAAAAAAAGCGCCAAGTTGTACGACAATTATGGCCTGAATGATAAACAATAAATGCCGGGAATTTGGTCAATTAGTGATGGCAAATTCGCCAATAAATGCCGGAAAGTTTTCCCATACATGTCGGGAAGGTAACCAATTTATGCTGGAAGGTGGGTAATTTAATGCCGGTTAAATTCACAGTAATGCCACAATGTGTCCCAGAATTTTGCCCAATTATATCCGGAAATAAGGACAAAACAAGCCGTTAAGTTTGCCAAATAGTGCAGGCACAATGACCTTGAAATGACGAAATGTTGGCTAATTTAAGGTGAATGTTTGACAATAATTGTCAAAAAGTTGACCAATATTTGCTTGAATATTTCCCACTTAATTGGGGGAAAATGGCCAACACGCGCCATGATATAGGACAATTTTAGACAGTATGATGGTCACAAAAATCTAACATATAATTCATATGTTATGGCTATAAATTCCGGAATGTAAGATAAAACAATATAGATATATGACGAAGTTGTCAAATATATGCTGGAAAATTTGCAACTTAATCCACAATGAGTGCCGTGATGTAGGCCAATTAATGCCAGAATGATGGTCAATTATTGCCGGAAATCTTGTCAATCAGGGTTGGTAAAATGACCATTAAATCCTGGAAATTTATATCATACTGGACGGGAAGGTAACCAATTAATGCTGGAAAATTGGATTTAATGTATGTAGAAGTTTTTAAAAAATATGCAGACACAATGGTGATCTAATGCCGAAATGTTGGGTAAAATAAGTCTAGTGCTAGCCAATGAATTTCTGAAAGTTGACGAACATCTGCTGCGATATAAAACAATTAATTGGGCGACAATGAACAAAAAAAGAAAATGATTTAAACCAAATATAGCCAGAATGTTGGTGAATTAATAACGGGAAGTTGAAAAATCAGATATGGCACAATGGCAGATAAAGTCCGGAATGTGAGGCCTTGCATTCCTGGAAATTTACCAATATTTGGTGAAAGTTGGCCCATTTGCAAAACAAAAATGGAAAATCAAACTTAACAAGTTTTGCTGGAAGGTTGATCAAGTATTGACGGATAATGTTAGCCTATAATAATGTCCAATAAATACCGGAAGGTAAAAATACTTGCTAGAAAGTCGGTCAAAAAGTGCATGCACAGTTGCCATTAAATTCCGAATGTTGGCTAAAATAATACAGATGTTTGCCAATATGTGCCAATATGTTGTATAGAAGTTGACCAATATTTTCTTGAATATTTCCCACTTAATTGGGGGAAAATGGATAATACGCACCATGATATAGGACAATTTTAGACAGTATGATGGTCAAAAATAGAAAAAATAATTCATTTGTGATGGCTATATATGCCGGAATGTTAGCTAAAACAAGATAGATATATGACGAAGTTGTCTAATATATGCTGGAAAACTTGCAACTTAATGCACAATGAGTGCCGTGATGTAGGCCAATTAAAGCCAGAATGATGGTCAATTATTGCCGGAAATCTTGTCAATCAGGGTTAGTAAAATGACCATTAAATCCTGGAAATTGATATCATAGTGGACGGGAAGGTAACCAATTAATGCTGGAAAATTGGATTTAATGTATGTAGAAGTTTTTAAAAAATATGCAGACACAATGGTGATCTAATGCCGAAATGTTGGGTAAAATAAGTCTAGTGCTAGCCAATGAAGTTCTGAAAGTTGACGAACATCTGCTGGGATATAAGACAATTAATTGGGCGACAATGAACAAAAAAAGAAAATGATTTAAACCAAATATAGCCAGAATGTAGGAGAATTAATAACGGGATGTTGAAAAATCAGATATGGCAAAATGGCAGATAAAGTCCGGAATGTGAAGCCTTGCATTCCTGGAAATTTACCAATATTTGGTGAAAGTTGGCCCATTTGCAAAACAAAAATGGACCATCAAACTTAACAAGTTTTGCTGGAAGGTTGATCAAGTATTGACGGATAATGTAAGCCTATAATAATGTCCAATAAATACCGGAAGTGCATGCACAGTTGCCATTAAATTCCGAATGTTGGCTAAAATAATACAGATGTTTGCCAATATGTGCCTGGAAATTCACTAATATTTGCTAACAAATCAGCAACTTTATGTCGGAAAAATGCAAAAAAAGCGCCAAGTTGTACGACAATTATGGCCTGAATGATAAACAATAAATGCCGGGAATTTGGTCAATTAGTGATGGCAAATTCGCCAATAAATGCCGGAAAGTTTTCCCATACATGTCGGGAAGGTAACCAATTTATGCTGGAAGGTGGGTAATTTAATGCCGGTTAAATTCACAGTAATGCCATAATGTGTCCCAGAATTTTGCCCAATTATATCCGGAAATAAGGACAAAACAAGCCGTTAAGTTTGCCAAATAGTGCAGGCACAATGACCTTGAAATGACGAAATGTTGGCTAATTTAGGGTGAATGTTTGACAATAATTGTCAAAAAGTTGACCAATATTTGCTTGAATATTTCCCACTTAATTGGGGGAAAATGGCCAACACGCGCCATGATATAGGACAATTTTAGACAGTATGATGGTCACAAAAATCTAACATATAATTCATATGTTATGGCTATAAATTCCGGAATGTAAGATAAAACAATATAGATATATGACGAAGTTGTCAAATATATGCTGGAAAATTTGCAACTTAATCCACAATGAGTGCCGTGATGTAGGCCAATTAATGCCAGAATGATGGTCAATTATTGCCGGAAATCTTGTCAATCAGGGTTGGTAAAATGACCATTAAATCCTGGAAATTTATATCATACTGGACGGGAAGGTAACCAATTAATGCTGGAAAATTGGATTTAATGTATGTAGAAGTTTTTAAAAAATATGCAGACACAATGGTGATCTAATGCCGAAATGTTGGGTAAAATAAGTCTAGTGCTAGCCAATGAATTTCTGAAAGTTGACGAACATCTGCTGCGATATAAAACAATTAATTGGGCGACAATGAACAAAAAAAGAAAATGATTTAAACCAAATATAGCCAGAATGTTGGTGAATTAATAACGGGAAGTTGAAAAATCAGATATGGCACAATGGCAGATAAAGTCCGGAATGTGAGGCCTTGCATTCCTGGAAATTTACCAATATTTGGTGAAAGTTGGCCCATTTGCAAAACAAAAATGGAAAATCAAACTTAACAAGTTTTGCTGGAAGGTTGATCAAGTATTGACGGATAATGTTAGCCTATAATAATGTCCAATAAATACCGGAAGGTAAAAATACTTGCTAGAAAGTCGGTCAAAAAGTGCATGCACAGTTGCCACTAAATTCCGAATGTTGGCTAAAATAATACAGATGTTTGCCAATATGTGCCAATATGTTGTATAGAAGTTGACCAATATTTTCTTGAATATTTCCCACTTAATTGGGGGAAAATGGATAATACGCACCATGATATAGGACAATTTTAGACAGTATGATGGTCAAAAATAGAAAAAATAATTCATTTGTGATGGCTATATATGCCGGAATGTTAGCTAAAACAAGATAGATATATGACGAAGTTGTCTAATATATGCTGGAAAACTTGCAACTTAATGCACAATGAGTGCCGTGATGTAGGCCAATTAAAGCCAGAATGATGGTCAATTATTGCCGGAAATCTTGTCAATCAGGGTTAGTAAAATGACCATTAAATCCTGGAAATTGATATCATAGTGGACGGGAAGGTAACCAATTAATGCTGGAAAATTGGATTTAATGTATGTAGAAGTTTTTAAAAAATATGCAGACACAATGGTGATCTAATGCCGAAATGTTGGGTAAAATAAGTCTAGTGCTAGCCAATGAAGTTCTGAAAGTTGACGAACATCTGCTGGGATATAAGACAATTAATTGGGCGACAATGAACAAAAAAAGAAAATGATTTAAACCAAATATAGCCAGAATGTAGGAGAATTAATAACGGGATGTTGAAAAATCAGATATGGCAAAATGGCAGATAAAGTCCGGAATGTGAAGCCTTGCATTCCTGGAAATTTACCAATATTTGGTGAAAGTTGGCCCATTTGCAAAACAAAAATGGACCATCAAACTTAACAAGTTTTGCTGGAAGGTTGATCAAGTATTGACGGATAATGTAAGCCTATAATATATGACAATCAAATATATACTGGAAAATTTGCAACTTAATCCACAATGATCCTGATTAGGCCAATTACCAGAATGATGTCATTATTGCCGGAAATCTTTCAATCAGGGTTTAAAATACCATTAAATCCTGAAATTTCATACTGACGGGAAGGTAACCAATTAATGCTGGAAAATTGGATTTAATGTATGTAGAAGTTTTTAAAAAATATGCAGACACAATGGTGATCTAATGCCGAAATGTTGGGTAAAATAAGTCTAGTGCTAGCCAATGAAGTTCTGAAAGTTGACGAACATCTGCTGGGATATAAAACAATTAATTGGGCGACAATGAACAAAAAAAGAAAATGATTTAAACCAAATATAGCCAGAATGTTGGTGAATTAATAACGGGAAGTTGAAAAATCAGATATGGCACAATGGCAGATAAAGTCCGGAATGTGAGGCCTTGCATTCCTGGAAATTTACCAATATTTGGTGAAAGTTGGCCCATTTGCAAAACAAAAATGGAAAATCAAACTTAACAAGTTTTGCTGGAAGGTTGATCAAGTATTGACGGATAATGTAAGCCTATAATAATGTCCAATAAATACCGGAAGAAAATCTTCTAGAAAGTCGGTCAAAAAGTGCATGCACAGTTGCCATTAAATTCCGAATGTTGGCTAAAATAATACAGATGTTTGCCAATATGTGCCAATATGTTGTATAGAAGTTGACCAATATTTTCTTGAATATTTCCCACTTAATTGGGGGAAAATGGATAATACGCACCATGATATAGGACAATTTTAGACAGTATGATGGTCAAAAATAGAAAAAATAATTCATTTGTGATGGCTATATATGCCGGAATGTTAGCTAAAACAAGATAGATATATGACGAAGTTGTCTAATATATGCTGGAAAACTTGCAACTTAATGCACAATGAGTGCCGTGATGTAGGCCAATTAAAGCCAGAATGATGGTCAATTATTGCCGGAAATCTTGTCAATCAGGGTTAGTAAAATGACCATTAAATCCTGGAAATTGATATCATAGTGGACGGGAAGGTAACCAATTAATGCTGGAAAATTGGATTTAATGTATGTAGAAGTTTTTAAAAAATATGCAGACACAATGGTGATCTAATGCCGAAATGTTGGGTAAAATAAGTCTAGTGCTAGCCAATGAAGTTCTGAAAGTTGACGAACATCTGCTGGGATATAAGACAATTAATTGGGCGACAATGAACAAAAAAAGAAAATGATTTAAACCAAATATAGCCAGAATGTAGGAGAATTAATAACGGGATGTTGAAAAATCAGATATGGCAAAATGGCAGATAAAGTCCGGAATGTAAGCCTTCATTCCTGGAAATTACCAAATGGTGAAAGTTCCCATTCAAAACAAAATACACAACTAACAATTCTGGAAGTGATCAATATACGGATAATTAACCATAATAATGACAAATAACTGAAATCACATCCACAAATCCTATAGCCAAACCAAAGATCAATCCGGAAATCTTCAACGGTTGGAAAAACCTAAACCTGAAACCTGACGGGAAGGTAACCAAATCTGGAAAATGGATTAATTAGTAGAATAAAAAAACAGCACAAGATCTAATCCAATTGGGTAAAAAAGCTAGTCTAGCCAATAATTTCTGAAAGTTGACGAACATCTGCTGGGATATAAAACAATTAATTGGGCGACAATGAACAAAAAAAGAAAATGATTTAAACCAAATATAGCCAGAATGTTGGTGAATTAATAACGGGAAGTTGAAAAATCAGATATGGCACAATGGCAGATAAAGTCCGGAATGTGAGGCCTTGCATTCCTGGAAATTTACCAATATTTGGTGAAAGTTGGCCCATTTGCAAAACAAAAATGGTAAATCAAACTTAACAAGTTTTGCTGGAAGGTTGATCAAGTATTGACGGATAATGTAAGCCTATAATAATGTCCAATAAATACCGGAAGAAAAATACTTCTAGAAAGTCGGTCAAAAAGTGCATGCACAGTTGCCATTAAATTCCGAATGTTGGCTAAAATAATACAGATGTTTGCCAATATGTGCCAATATGTTGTATAGAAGTTGACCAATATTTTCTTGAATATTTCCCACTTAATTGGGGGAAAATGGATAATACGCACCATGATATAGGACAATTTTAGACAGTATGATGGTCAAAAATAGAAAAAATAATTCATTTGTGATGGCTATATATGCCGGAATGTTAGCTAAAACAAGATAGATATATGACGAAGTTGTCTAATATATGCTGGAAAACTTGCAACTTAATGCACAATGAGTGCCGTGATGTAGGCCAATTAAAGCCAGAATGATGGTCAATTATTGCCGGAAATCTTGTCAATCAGGGTTAGTAAAATGACCATTAAATCCTGGAAATTGATATCATAGTGGACGGGAAGGTAACCAATTAATGCTGGAAAATTGGATTTAATGTATGTAGAAGTTTTTAAAAAATATGCAGACACAATGGTGATCTAATGCCGAAATGTTGGGTAAAATAAGTCTAGTGCTAGCCAATGAAGTTCTGAAAGTTGACGAACATCTGCTGGGATATAAGACAATTAATTGGGCGACAATGAACAAAAAAAGAAAATGATTTAAACCAAATATAGCCAGAATGTAGGAGAATTAATAACGGGATGTTGAAAAATCAGATATGGCAAAATGGCAGATAAAGTCCGGAATGTGAAGCCTTGCATTCCTGGAAATTTACCAATATTTGGTGAAAGTTGGCCCATTTGCAAAACAAAAATGGACATCAAACTTAACAAGTTTTGCTGGAAGGTTGATCAAGTATGACGGATAATGTAACCTATATATACGAAGTTGTCAAATATATGCTGGAAAATTTGCAACTTAATCCACAATGAGTGCCGTGATGTAGGCCAATTAATGCCAGAATGATGGTCAATTATTGCCGGAAATCTTGTCAATCAGGGTTGGTAAAATGACCATTAAATCCTGGAAATTTATATCATACTGGACGGGAAGGTAACCAATTAATGCTGGAAAATTGGATTTAATGTATGTAGAAGTTTTTAAAAAATATGCAGACACAATGGTGATCTAATGCCGAAATGTTGGGTAAAATAAGTCTAGTGCTAGCCAATGAATTTCTGAAAGTTGACGAACATCTGCTGGGATATAAAACAATTAATTGGGCGACAATGAACAAAAAAAGAAAATGATTTAAACCAAATATAGCCAGAATGTTGGTGAATTAATAACGGGAAGTTGAAAAATCAGATATGGCACAATGGCAGATAAAGTCCGGAATGTGAGGCCTTGCATTCCTGGAAATTTACCAATATTTGGTGAAAGTTGGCCCATTTGCAAAACAAAAATGGAAAATCAAACTTAACAAGTTTTGCTGGAAGGTTGATCAAGTATTGACGGATAATGTTAGCCTATAATAATGTCCAATAAATACCGGAAGGTAAAAATACTTGCTAGAAAGTCGGTCAAAAAGTGCATGCACAGTTGCCAACTAAATTCCGAATGTTGGCTAAAATAATACAGATGTTTGCCAATATGTGCCAATATGTTGTATAGAAGTTGACCAATATTTTCTTGAATATTTCCCACTTAATTGGGGGAAAATGGATAATACGCACCATGATATAGGACAATTTTAGACAGTATGATGGTCAAAAATAGAAAAAATAATTCATTTGTGATGGCTATATATGCCGGAATGTTAGCTAAAACAAGATAGATATATGACGAAGTTGTCTAATATATGCTGGAAAACTTGCAACTTAATGCACAATGAGTGCCGTGATGTAGGCCAATTAAAGCCAGAATGATGGTCAATTATTGCCGGAAATCTTGTCAATCAGGGTTAGTAAAATGACCATTAAATCCTGGAAATTGATATCATAGTGGACGGGAAGGTAACCAATTAATGCTGGAAAATTGGATTTAATGTATGTAGAAGTTTTTAAAAAATATGCAGACACAATGGTGATCTAATGCCGAAATGTTGGGTAAAATAAGTCTAGTGCTAGCCAATGAAGTTCTGAAAGTTGACGAACATCTGCTGGGATATAAGACAATTAATTGGGCGACAATGAACAAAAAAAGAAAATGATTTAAACCAAATATAGCCAGAATGTAGGAGAATTAATAACGGGATGTTGAAAAATCAGATATGGCAAAATGGCAGATAAAGTCCGGAATGTGAAGCCTTGCATTCCTGGAAATTTACCAATATTTGGTGAAAGTTGGCCCATTTGCAAAACAAAAATGGACCATCAAACTTAACAAGTTTTGCTGGAAGGTTGATCAAGTATTGACGGATAATGTAAGCCTATAATAATGCTCTAATATATGCTGGAACTCCAATCCTGAGTAGCCAACCAGAATATCATATTCCGGAAATCTTTCAACAGTTGGAAAATACCATAAACCAAAACGGACGGAAGGCCAAATCGGAAAATAAGAAGAACAACCAAGGTTCTAATCCGAAATTGGGTAAAAAAGCTAGTGCTAGCCAAGAATTCTGAAATTGACGAACATCTCTGGGATATAAAACAATTAATGGGCGACAATGAAAAAAAAAGAAAATGATTTAAACCAAAATAGCCAGAATGTTGGTGAATTAATAACGGGAAGTTGAAAAATCAGATATGGCACAATGGCAGATAAAGTCCGGAATGTGAGGCCTTGCATTCCTGGAAATTTACCAATATTTGGTGAAAGTTGGCCCATTTGCAAAACAAAAATGGTAAATCAAACTTAACAAGTTTTGCTGGAAGGTTGATCAAGTATTGACGGATAATGTTAGCCTATAATAATGTCCAATAAATACCGGAAGAAAATACTTCTAGAAAGTCGGTCAAAAAGTGCATGCACAGTTGCCATTAAATTCCGAATGTTGGCTAAAATAATACAGATGTTTGCCAATATGTGCCAATATGTTGTATAGAAGTTGACCAATATTTTCTTGAATATTTCCCACTTAATTGGGGGAAAATGGATAATACGCGCCATGATATAGGACAATTTTAGACAGTATGATGGTCAAAAATAGAAAAAATAATTCATTTGTGATGGCTATATATGCCGGAATGTTAGCTAAAACAAGATAGATATATGACGAAGTTGTCTAATATATGCTGGAAAACTTGCAACTTAATGCACAATGAGTGCCGTGATGTAGGCCAATTAAAGCCAGAATAATGGTCAATTATTGCCGGAAATCTTGTCAATCAGGGTTAGTAAAATGACCATTAAATCCTGGAAATTGATATCATAGTGGACGGGAAGGTAACCAATTAATGCTGGAAAATTGGATTTAATGTATGTAGAAGTTATTAAAAAATATGCAGACACAATGGTGATCTAATGCCGAAATGTTGGGTAAAATAAGTCTATGCTAGCCAATAATTCTGAAGTACGACATTCTGAGAAAAGCACATGAACAAAAAAACCAAAACCAGAATAGGAGAATAAACGGGAGTAAAAACAAAGCAACAAATCCGGAAGAAGCCTGCTCCTATACCAAATTGGAAAGTTCCCATGCAAACAAAACAACAACAACGGAAGGTACAAATACGGAAAAATATACAATTTCAAATATATCTGGAAAATTCAACAATCCACAATGAGTGCCGTGATGTAGCCAATTAATCCAGAATGATGGTCAATTATTGCCGGAAATCTTGTCAATCAGGGTTGGTAAAATGACCATTAAATCCTGGAAATTTATATCATACTGGACGGGAAGGTAACCAATTAATGCTGGAAAATTGGATTTAATGTATGTAGAAGTTTTTAAAAAATATGCAGACACAATGGTGATCTAATGCCGAAATGTTGGGTAAAATAAGTCTAGTGCTAGCCAATGAATTTCTGAAAGTTGACGAACATCTGCTGGGATATAAAACAATTAATTGGGCGACAATGAACAAAAAAAGAAAATGATTTAAACCAAATATAGCCAGAATGTTGGTGAATTAATAACGGGAAGTTGAAAAATCAGATATGGCACAATGGCAGATAAAGTCCGGAATGTGAGGCCTTGCATTCCTGGAAATTTACCAATATTTGGTGAAAGTTGGCCCATTTGCAAAACAAAAATGGAAAATCAAACTTAACAAGTTTTGCTGGAAGGTTGATCAAGTATTGACGGATAATGTTAGCCTATAATAATGTCCAATAAATACCGGAAGTAAAAATACTTGCTAGAAAGTCGGTCAAAAAGTGCATGCACAGTTGCCATTAAATTCCGAATGTTGGCTAAAATAATACAGATGTTTGCCAATATGTGCCAATATGTTGTATAGAAGTTGACCAATATTTTCTTGAATATTTCCCACTTAATTGGGGGAAAATGGATAATACGCACCATGATATAGGACAATTTTAGACAGTATGATGGTCAAAAATAGAAAAAATAATTCATTTGTGATGGCTATATATGCCGGAATGTTAGCTAAAACAAGATAGATATATGACGAAGTTGTCTAATATATGCTGGAAAACTTGCAACTTAATGCACAATGAGTGCCGTGATGTAGGCCAATTAAAGCCAGAATGATGGTCAATTATTGCCGGAAATCTTGTCAATCAGGGTTAGTAAAATGACCATTAAATCCTGGAAATTGATATCATAGTGGACGGGAAGGTAACCAATTAATGCTGGAAAATTGGATTTAATGTATGTAGAAGTTTTTAAAAAATATGCAGACACAATGGTGATCTAATGCCGAAATGTTGGGTAAAATAAGTCTAGTGCTAGCCAATGAAGTTCTGAAAGTTGACGAACATCTGCTGGGATATAAGACAATTAATTGGGCGACAATGAACAAAAAAAGAAAATGATTTAAACCAAATATAGCCAGAATGTAGGAGAATTAATAACGGGATGTTGAAAAATCAGATATGGCAAAATGGCAGATAAAGTCCGGAATGTGAAGCCTTGCATTCCTGGAAATTTACCAATATTTGGTGAAAGTTGGCCCATTTGCAAAACAAAAATGGACAATCAAACTTAACAAGTTTTGCTGGAAGGTTGATCAAGTATTGACGGATAATGTAAGCCTATAATAATGTCCAATAAATACCGGAAGTCCTCCTAATCCAATTCAAAAACAATTCCATACTCCACAACAACCCACGAAAACAAAAACCCAAGTTGTACGACAATATGGCCTGAATGATAAACAATAAATCCGGAATTTGGTCAATTAGTGATGCAAATTCCCAATAAATCCGGAAAGTTTTCCCATACATTCGGGAAGTAACCAATTATGCTGGAAGGTGGAATTTAATGCCGGAAAAACATAATCCAAAGTTCCCAGAATTTCCCAATATATCCGGAAATAAGACAAAACAAGCCGTAAGTTTGCCAAATAGTGCAGGCACAATGACCTTGAAATGACGAAATTTGGCTAATTAAGGTGAATGTTTGACAATAATTGTCAAAATTACAAATTTCTTGAATATTTCCCTTAATGAAATCTACCCCCATAATAGGACAATTTTAACATATGATGTCACAAAATCTAACATATAATCATATGTTATCTAAAATCCGGAATGTAAGAAAAACAATATAATATATGACGAAGTTGTCAAATATACGGAAAATTTGCAACTTAATCCACAATGAGCCGGAGAGCCAATTAATGCCAG
Source organism: Drosophila ezoana (assembly GCA_035045725.1). Lineage (NCBI taxonomy): Eukaryota > Metazoa > Arthropoda > Insecta > Diptera > Drosophilidae > Drosophila > Drosophila ezoana. Next base: position 3,199 of record JAWNOU010000182.1, on the reverse strand, counting down.
AATGATGGTCAAACCTTTATGTCCAATAAATACCGGAAGGTAAAAATACTTGCTAGAAAGTCGGTCAAAAAGTGCATGCACAGTTGCCACTAAATTCCGAATGTTGGCTAAAATAATACAGATGTTTGCCAATATGTGCCAATATGTTGTATAGAAGTTGACCAATATTTTCTTGAATATTTCCCACTTAATTGGGGGAAAATGGATAATACGCACCATGATATAGGACAATTTTAGACAGTATGATGGTCAAAAATAGAAAAAATAATTCATTTGTGATGGCTATATATGCCGGAATGTTAGCTAAAACAAGATAGATATATGACGAAGTTGTCTAATATATGCTGGAAAACTTGCAACTTAATGCACAATGAGTGCCGTGATGTAGGCCAATTAAAGCCAGAATGATGGTCAATTATTGCCGGAAATCTTGTCAATCAGGGTTAGTAAAATGACCATTAAATCCTGGAAATTGATATCATAGTGGACGGGAAGGTAACCAATTAATGCTGGAAAATTGGATTTAATGTATGTAGAAGTTTTTAAAAAATATGCAGACACAATGGTGATCTAATGCCGAAATGTTGGGTAAAATAAGTCTAGTGCTAGCCAATGAAGTTCTGAAAGTTGACGAACATCTGCTGGGATATAAGACAATTAATTGGGCGACAATGAACAAAAAAAGAAAATGATTTAAACCAAATATAGCCAGAATGTAGGAGAATTAATAACGGGATGTTGAAAAATCAGATATGGCAAAATGGCAGATAAAGTCCGGAATGTGAAGCCTTGCATTCCTGGAAATTTACCAATATTTGGTGAAAGTTGGCCCATTTGCAAAACAAAAATGGACCATCAAACTTAACAAGTTTTGCTGGAAGGTTGATCAAGTATTGACGGATAATGTAAGCCTATAATAATGTCCAATAAATACCGGAAGGTCAAAATGCATGCACAGTTGCCATTAAATTCCGAATGTTGGCTAAAATAATACAGATGTTTGCCAATATGTGCCTGGAAATTCACCAATATTTGCTAACAAATCAGCAACTTTATGTCGGAAAAATGCAAAAAAAGCGCCAAGTTGTACGACAATTATGGCCTGAATGATAAACAATAAATGCCGGGAATTTGGTCAATTAGTGATGGCAAATTCGCCAATAAATGCCGGAAAGTTTTCCCATACATGTCGGGAAGGTAACCAATTTATGCTGGAAGGTGGGTAATTTAATGCCGGTTAAATTCACAGTAATGCCACAATGTGTCCCAGAATATTGCCCAATTATATCCGGAAATAAGGACAAAACAAGCCGTTAAGTTTGCCAAATAGTGCAGGCACAATGACCTTGAAATGACGAAATGTTGGCTAATTTAAGGTGAATGTTTGACAATAATTGTCAAAAAGTTGATCAATATTTGCTTGAATATTTCCCACTTAATTGGGGGAAAATGGCTAACACGCGCCATGATATAGGACAATTTTAGACGTATGATGGTCACAAAAATCTAACATATAATTCATATGTTATGGCTATAAATTCCGGAATGTAAGATAAAACAATATAGATATATGACGAAGTTGTCAAATATATGCTGGAAAATTTGCAACTTAATCCACAATGAGTGCCGTGATGTAGGCCAATTAATGCCAGAATGATGGTCAATTATTGCCGGAAATCTTGTCAATCAGGGTTGGTAAAATGACCATTAAATCCTGGAAATTTATATCATACTGGACGGGAAGGTAACCAATTAATGCTGGAAAATTGGATTTAATGTATGTAGAAGTTTTTAAAAAATATGCAGACACAATGGTGATCTAATGCCGAAATGTTGGGTAAAATAAGTCTAGTGCTAGCCAATGAATTTCTGAAAGTTGACGAACATCTGCTGGGATATAAAACAATTAATTGGGCGACAATGAACAAAAAAAGAAAATGATTTAAACCAAATATAGCCAGAATGTTGGTGAATTAATAACGGGAAGTTGAAAAATCAGATATGGCACAATGGCAGATAAAGTCCGGAATGTGAGGCCTTGCATTCCTGGAAATTTACCAATATTTGGTGAAAGTTGGCCCATTTGCAAAACAAAAATGGAAAATCAAACTTAACAAGTTTTGCTGGAAGGTTGATCAAGTATTGACGGATAATGTTAGCCTATAATAATGTCCAATAAATACCGGAAGGTAAAAATACTTGCTAGAAAGTCGGTCAAAAAGTGCATGCACAGTTGCCACTAAATTCCGAATGTTGGCTAAAATAATACAGATGTTTGCCAATATGTGCCAATATGTTGTATAGAAGTTGACCAATATTTTCTTGAATATTTCCCACTTAATTGGGGGAAAATGGATAATACGCACCATGATATAGGACAATTTTAGACAGTATGATGGTCAAAAATAGAAAAAATAATTCATTTGTGATGGCTATATATGCCGGAATGTTAGCTAAAACAAGATAGATATATGACGAAGTTGTCTAATATATGCTGGAAAACTTGCAACTTAATGCACAATGAGTGCCGTGATGTAGGCCAATTAAAGCCAGAATGATGGTCAATTATTGCCGGAAATCTTGTCAATCAGGGTTAGTAAAATGACCATTAAATCCTGGAAATTGATATCATAGTGGACGGGAAGGTAACCAATTAATGCTGGAAAATTGGATTTAATGTATGTAGAAGTTTTTAAAAAATATGCAGACACAATGGTGATCTAATGCCGAAATGTTGGGTAAAATAAGTCTAGTGCTAGCCAATGAAGTTCTGAAAGTTGACGAACATCTGCTGGGATATAAGACAATTAATTGGGCGACAATGAACAAAAAAAGAAAATGATTTAAACCAAATATAGCCAGAATGTAGGAGAATTAATAACGGGATGTTGAAAAATCAGATATGGCAAAATGGCAGATAAAGTCCGGAATGTGAAGCCTTGCATTCCTGGAAATTTACCAATATTTGGTGAAAGTTGGCCCATTTGCAAAACAAAAATGGACAATCAAACTTAACAAGTTTTGCTGGAAGGTTGATCAAGTATTGACGGATAATGTAAGCCTATAATAATGTCCAATAAATACCGGAAGAAAAAAAAAAATGCATGCACAGTTGCCATTAAATTCCGAATGTTGGCTAAAATAATACAGATGTTTGCCAATATGTGCCAATATGTTGTATAGAAGTTGACCAATATTT
>JAWNOU010000181.1:0-34267 GCA_035045725.1 Drosophila ezoana | reverse complement strand
AACACCCGTTACAAAATATGCCAAATTTTACATACGGAAAAATTAATATGACTGTGAGGTGTTGCTTTTGCCGGTATAAATCAATTATGTTTAATAGCATAGAAGAATGAAATTATTTGAATGTATTGTTAAATTGGTACAAAAATAATGTGGTTTGTAGAATTTGAAAAAATGTCGGCATTATAGAATATGTGTCAGAAAACCTATATAGGGTGTGGGGTCGCGCAAGGCGTGTTAAATAAAAAAATGTATATAAAGTATATTTATATGAATGTGAGCTGTTGCCTTGAAGGTATAAATGATTTATGTTTAATAGCAAAGAATAGAATTGTTAAGTTGGTACATAAAAAAGATAAGGTGGTTGATAGCATTCGGAAAAAATGTCGGCATTATAGAATATGAGTCATAGGCAAAATTTTACATACGCCAAATTTTTATGACTGTGAGGTGTTGCCTTGCCGGCATAGGTCAAATAGGATTAATTACAAAGAATAATGAAGTTATTTGGGTGTGATATTTTATTAGTATAAAAAAAAGATAAGGTGGTTTGTAAAAAATGTCGGCATTATGGAATATGTGTCAGAAAACTTATATAGGGAGTGGTGTCGCGCAAAGCATGTCAAATGAAAAATTGTATATAATGTAAATCTATATGAATGTGAGCTGTTGCCTTGCCAATATAAATCAATTATGTAAAAGGAATGCCAATGGGATCACCGGCCTCCCCAGTAATCGCAGATATATTAATGGAGGAACTGTATGACAAGATTACAGATAAATTAAAAATAAAACCAAGGCTCTTGACAAAATATGTAGATGACCTCTTTACCATAACTAACAAAATAGAAGTGGAGAAAATTCTAAAAGAATTGAATTCCTTCCACAAGCAGATCAAATTTACCATGGAATTAGAAAAGGACGGGAAATTACCATTTTTAGACTCTATTGTAAGCAGAATGGACAACACACTCAAAATAAAGTGGTATAGGAAACCCATAGCCTCCGGACGAATACTCAACTTCAATTCAAACCACCCAAAGAGTATGATAATCAATACAGCACTAGGCTGTATGAATAGAATGATTAACATATCGGACACAATATACCACAAAGAAATTGAACATGAAATCAAAAAACTCTTGACCAAAAAATGACTTCCCACCAAATATAATCAAAACATTATTAAAAAGACGACAAATCGAAACAAAAAAGCCAACAGAACCTGATAAAATATACAAATCACTAATATATGTACCACGACTATCAGAACGGCTCACAAACTCAGACTGTTATAACAAACAAGATATAAAAGTAGCACACAAACCGACGAATACATTACAAAAATTCTTCAACAAGATAAAGTCGAAAATCCCGATGATCGACAAAAGCAACGTCGTTTACCAAATACCATGTGGCGGGGAAAACAACAACAAGTGCAATAGTGTCTACATAGGTACAACAAAGTCGAAGCTAAAAACAAGGATTAGTCAACATAAATCGGACTTCAAATTAAGACATCAAAATAATATACAGAAAACAGCACTTATGACCCATTGTATGAAAAACAACCACATACCAAATTTTGATGAAACAACAATCTTACAACAAGAACAACACTACAACAAGCGACACACATTGGAAATGCTACACATAATTAACACACCAACCAACAAACGACTAAACTATAAGACAGACACAGAAAATTGCGCTCACTTGTACAGACACCTCTTACAGCCTCAGTAACAATCTCCACGTCAAAGAGCGCAGACGTGTAAAATAATGTATGTAAAATTATCGAAATAATGTTTAATTTATTGTATTATAATTGTTAATTGTTCTTTGTATCTTGGTGTTAGTGCCCTGAAGACGGTTTGCCGATGTGCAACCGAAATATATCGGAAACAAATACTAAATAAATTGTTTTCATTACTTGTTTTTACAAACACGGACCTCGAGCCAGCCAACAAATATTTTTTGAAATATGGAAAGGTCGCCAGAACCATTAATAAATATCAACGGAAGGCACGCCGTATGCATAGCAACCAACATGAGCTACGCAAAAATAAAAACTAAATACACGGATTCCAGAAGAACAATTAATAAATTCCAACTAACACTGGTAAAATTAACTAAACTTAAATCTAGCTTAAAATTTTTGTTAAAATGTAGAAAATCAAATTTAATACCTAACATCATCAAAAACTTGACACAGCATTTGACCATACTGACCACTGACAATAAAACCCACCCTGACATAACAAGAGCATTGACTAGACACACACATTTTTACCATACCAAAATATTAAACCTACTTATAAAACACAAACACAACCTATTACAAGAACAAACAAAACATATGGAAAAAGCAAAAACAAACATAGAACAACTGATGACCACAGATGACGCAAAAGCGTTTTTTGAGAGCGAGAGAAATATAGAAAACAGAATAACAACAACACTTAAGGAAAGACAAGAAACGAAACACGATAAGTTACGAGATCAACGGAACCTAGCCTTAGCGGACAACAACACTCAAAGAGAGTGGTTCGTAAACAAAACAAAAATAGAATTCCCGCCAAACGTAGAAGCTTTACTCGCAAAAGGGCCGAAGTTCGCTCTCCCAATCAGCAAAAGAGATTTTCCTCTCTTGAAATACATCGCAGACGGTGAGGAGCTAGTACAAACCATAAAAGAAAAGGAAACACAAGAGTCGGCGCGCACAAAATTCTCTTTGTTAGTCAAAGAGCATAAAACCAAGAACAACCAAAACACTAGGGATCGAGCAATACTGGACACAGTGGAACAAACACGAAAATTATTGAAAGAAAATATAAATATTAAAATTCTATCGTCGGATAAGGGCAACAAAACCGTAGCAATGGATGAGGATGATTATAAAAATAAAAAAAAAAAAAAAAAAAAAAAAAAATAAAATGACAATTATTTTAGACGACCTATGCGCGTATAGAACACTGAGACTGGATCCGACATCAAGACTACAGACAAAGAATAACAACTTCAGGATGGGTCTTATTTCAAAGGACGAAAGAAATAAGATGACTACAACAACAGCGGTACCTCCGAGGATATATGGACTACCAAAAATACACAAGGAAGGAACGCCACTGAGACCAATATGTTCTTCCATCGGATCTCCATCTTACGGGCTGTGCAAATACATAATACAAATATTAAAAAATCTGACAATGGACTCTAAGTACAACATCAAGAACGCGGTAGATTTTAAAGACAGAGTTAACAACTCCCATATTAGAGAAGAAGAAACATTAGTATCATTTGACGTAGTATCCTTATTTCCCAGCATACCAATAGAATTAGCACTTGACACAATAAGACAAAAATGGACCAAATTAGAAGAGCACACGAGCATACCAAAACAACTATTTATGGACATAGTTAGATTTTGCATTCAGGAAAACAGATATTTCAAATACGAAGACAAAATATACACACAACTAAAAGGAATGCCAATGGGATCACCGGCCTCCCCAGTAATCGCAGATATATTAATGGAGGAACTGTTGGACAAGATTACAGATAAATTAAAAATAAAACCAAGGCTCTTGACAAAATATGTAGATGACCTTTTTACCATAACTAACAAAATAGAAGTGGAGAAAATTCTAAAAGAATTGAATTCCTTCCACAAGCAGATCAAATTTACCATGGAATTAGAAAAGGACGGGAAATTACCATTTTTAGACTCTATTGTAAGCAGAATGGACAACACACTCAAAATAAAGTGGTATAGGAAACCCATAGCCTCCGGACGAATACTCAACTTCAATTCAAACCACCCAAAGAGTATGATAATCAATACAGCACTAGGCTGTATGAATAGAATGATTAACATATCGGACACAATATACCACAAAGAAATTGAACATGAAATCAAAAAACTCTTGACCAAAAATGACTTCCCACCAAATATAATCAAAACATTATTAAAAAGACGACAAATCGAAACAAAAAAGCCAACAGAACCTGATAAAATATACAAATCACTAATATATGTACCACGACTATCAGAACGGCTCACAAACTCAGACTGTTATAACAAACAAGATATAAAAGTAGCACACAAACCGACGAATACATTACAAAAATTCTTCAACAAGATAAAGTCGAAAATCCCGATGATCGACAAAAGCAACGTCGTTTACCAAATACCATGTGGCGGGGAAAACAACAACAAGTGCAATAGTGTCTACATAGGTACAACAAAGTCGAAGCTAAAAACAAGGATTAGTCAACATAAATCGGACTTCAAATTAAGACATCAAAATAATATACAGAAAACAGCACTTATGACCCATTGTATGAAAAACAACCACATACCAAATTTTGATGAAACAACAATCTTACAACAAGAACAACACTACAACAAGCGACACACATTGGAAATGCTACACATAATTAACACACCAACCAACAAACGACTAAACTATAAGACAGACACAGAAAATTGCGCTCACTTGTACAGACACCTCTTAAACAGCCAAACAGCCTCAGTAACAATCTCCACGTCAAAGAGCGCAGACGTGTAAAATAATGTATGTAAAATTATCGAAATAATGTTTAATTTATTGTATTATAATTGTTAATTGTTCTTTGTATCTTGGTGTTAGTGCCCTGAAGACGGTTTGCCGATGTGCAACCGAAATATATCGGAAACAAATACTAAATAAAATTGTTTTCATTGCTTGTTTTTACAAACACGGACCTCGAGCCAGCCAACAAATATTTTGAAATATGGAAAGGTCGCCAGAACCATCAATAAATATCAACGGAAGGCACGCCGTATGCATAGCAGCCAACATGAGCTACGCAAAAATAAAAACTAAATACACGGATTCCAGAAGAACAATTAATAAATTCCAACTAACACTGGTAAAATTAACTAAACTTAAATCTAGCTTAAAATTTTTGTTAAAATGTAGAAAATCAAATTTAATACCTAACTTCATCAAAAACTTGACACAGCATTTGACCATACTGACCACTGACAATAAAACCCACCCTGACATAACAAGAGCATTGACTAGACACACACATTTTTACCATACCAAAATATTAAACTTACTTATAAAACACAAACACAACCTATTACAAGAACAAACAAAACATATGGAAAAAGCAAAAACAAACATAGAACAACTGATGACCACAGATGACGCAAAAGCGTTTTTTGAGAGCGAGAGAAATATAGAAAACAGAATAACAACAACACTTAAGGAAAGACAAGAAACGAAACACGATAAGTTACGAGATCAACGGAACCTAGCCTTAGCGGACAACAACACTCAAAGAGAGTGGTTCGTAAACAAAACAAAAATAGAATTCCCGCCAAACGTAGAAGCTTTACTCGCAAAAGGGCCGAAGTTCGCTCTCCCAATCAGCAAAAGAGATTTTCCTCTCTTGAAATACATCGCAGACGGTGAGGAGCTAGTACAAACCATAAAAGAAAAGGAAACACAAGAGTCGGCGCGCACAAAATTCTCTTTGTTAGTCAAAGAGCATAAAACCAAGAACAACCAAAACACTAGGGATCAAGCAATACTGGACACAGTGGAACAGACACGAAAATTATTGAAAGAAAATATAAATATTAAAATTCTATCGTCGGATAAGGGCAACAAAACCGTAGCAATGGATGAGGATGATTATAAAAATAAAATGACAAATATTTTAGACGACTTATGCGCGTATAGAACACTGAGACTGGATCCGACATCAAGACTACAGACAAAGAATAACAACTTCGTGGCACAATTATTCAGGATGGGTCTTATTTCAAAGGACGAAAGAAATAAGATGACTACAACAACAGCGGTACCTCCGAGGATATATGGACTACCAAAAATACACAAGGAAGGAACGCCACTGAGACCAATATGTTCTTCCATCGGATCTCCATCTTACGGGCTGTGCAAATACATAATACAAATATTAAAACCCACCCCCAACACCAAACCCAACACCCAACACACACAAAAGGAAGGGGGAAAGAAAAAAAAAAAAAAAAAAAAAAATAAAAAAAAATCAAAAAACAAAAAAACACCCAACAATTACAAAAAAAAAAAAAAAAAAAAAAAAATAAAAATACAAAACACAACCCGCATTTCTTAAACCTCCCTTTTATTTCAGTATAAAATCTGACAATGGACTCTAAGTACAACATCAAGAACGCGGTAGATTTTAAAGACAGAGTTAACAACTCCCATATTAGAGAAGAAGAAACATTAGTATCATTTGACGTAGTATCCTTATTTCCCAGCATACCAATAGAATTAGCACTTGACACAATAAGACAAAAATGGACCAAATTAGAAGAGCACACGAGCATACCAAAACAACTATTTATGGACATAGTTAGATTTTGCATTCAGGAAAACAGATATTTCAAATACGAAGACAAAATATACACACAACTAAAAGGAATGCCAATGGGATCACCGGCCTCCCCAGTAATCGCAGATATATTAATGGAGGAACTGTTGGACAAGATTACAGATAAATTAAAAATAAAACCAAGGCTCTTGACAAAATATGTAGATGACCTTTTTACCATAACTAACAAAATAGAAGTGGAGAAAATTCTAAAAGAATTGAATTCCTTCCACAAGCAGATCAAATTTACCATGGAATTAGAAAAGGACGGGAAATTACCATTTTTAGACTCTATTGTAAGCAGAATGGACAACACACTCAAAATAAAGTGGTATAGGAAACCCATAGCCTCCGGACGAATACTCAACTTCAATTCAAACCACCCAAAGAGTATGATAATCAATACAGCACTAGGCTGTATGAATAGAATGATTAACATATCGGACACAATATACCACAAAGAAATTGAACATGAAATCAAAAAACTCTTGACCAAAAATGACTTCCCACCAAATATAATCAAAACATTATTAAAAAGACGACAAATCGAAACAAAAAAGCCAACAGAACCTGATAAAATATACAAATCACTAATATATGTACCACGACTATCAGAACGGCTCACAAACTCAGACTGTTATAACAAACAAGATATAAAAGTAGCACACAAACCGACGAATACATTACAAAAATTCTTCAACAAGATAAAGTCGAAAATCCCGATGATCGACAAAAGCAACGTCGTTTACCAAATACCATGTGGCGGGGAAAACAACAACAAGTGCAATAGTGTCTACATAGGTACAACAAAGTCGAAGCTAAAAACAAGGATTAGTCAACATAAATCGGACTTCAAATTAAGACATCAAAATAATATACAGAAAACAGCACTTATGACCCATTGTATGAAAAACAACCACATACCAAATTTTGATGAAACAACAATCTTACAACAAGAACAACACTACAACAAGCGACACACATTGGAAATGCTACACATAATTAACACACCAACCAACAAACGACTAAACTATAAGACAGACACAGAAAATTGCGCTCACTTGTACAGACACCTCTTAAACAGCCAAACAGCCTCAGTAACAATCTCCACGTCAAAGAGCGCAGACGTGTAAAATAATGTATGTAAAATTATCGAAATAATGTTTAATTTATTGTATTATAATTGTTAATTGTTCTTTGTATCTTGGTGTTAGTGCCCTGAAGACGGTTTGCCGATGTGCAACCGAAATATATCGGAAACAAATACTAAATAAAATTGTTTTCATTGCTTGTTTTTACAAACACGGACCTCGAGCCAGCCAACAAATATTTTTTAATCAATTATGTTTAAAGCAAAGAATATGAAGATGAAGAGTTAAATGGTAATAAGAAAGATAAGGTGGTTGGTAGATTTGCATAGTTAAATGTTTAATTAAAAGAATAATGAAGTTAATCAAAAAGTACTGGTCCATGGAAAAGATAATGTGATTGTAGCTTTTGGAAAAAAGTCGGCATATGGAATATTTGTGAATAAACCAAAAGGAGTGGTGTCGCGCAAGGAAAAATTTAAACGGTAAATTCAAGATGTGAGCTGTTGCTTTGCCGGTAAAAATCAATAGTTTAATACAAGAATAAAAAGTTATTGTGAGCTGTTGCTTTGCCGGAAAATCAATAGTTTAAGAAAAAGAATAATGAAGTTATTGGGTGTGTTATAATTAGTAAAAAAAAGATAAGGTGGTTTGTAGAATTTAGAAAAATGTCGGCACTAAGAAAGTGCCAAATAAAAGTTAATTCAAAATGTTGTATTGGTCTAAAAAAAAGCTAAGTGGATGGTAGCTTTTGGAAAAAGTGTCTTATTATCAAAAAAACCTAAAGGGAGTGGGGTCGCGCAAGGCATGTCAAATGAAAAGAAAAAGAAAAAAAGTGAGCTGTTGCCTTGCCGAAAAATCAATTATGTTAAATAGCAAAGTGTAAGAAGCTATAAATGAATGTTAAATTGGTAAAAAAAAGATAAGGTGGCTGGAGCATTTGAAAAAATGTCGGATAAGAAAGTGTCAAAAAACCAAAAAGGTGGTACGCGCAAGGAGTAAACAAAAGTTAATTGGAAATTATATTGTTGTGAGGTGTTATCTTGCAGTAAAATCAATTAGTTTAAAGCAAGAAAAGAAGTATGTTAAATTGGTACATACAAAAAGAAAGGTGGTTGGAGCATTTGCAACGACAATAGTTTAAAAAAAGAATACTGAAGCTAATTCAAAATCTTGTATGGTCTATGGAAAAGATAGTGGATGGTAGCTGTGGGAAAAAAGTCGGTATTATGGAAATGTGTCAAAAAACCTAAAGTGAGTGGTGTCGCGGAAGGCATGTCAAGAAAAAAAACGGAAAAAAGTAGCTGTTGCCTTGCCGGTTAAATCAATTAGAAACAAAAAAAAGTATTGGGTGTGTATTTAAAGTATATAAGAAGATAAGGTGGTTTGTAGAATTTGGAAAAATTGTCGGATAAAAAGTTCAGAAAACCTCTAAGAGTGGTGTCGAGCAAAGCAGTCAAGCCAAATTGCTAACGGCCTGTGCAAAAACAGGCCTGTGGTTGAGCTTTACTGCAAGACCAACAAACCAAAATTCTCCTCATATCTGAAACCCATTCTCTGAAAGATCTACTTCTGCCTGCTAGGCACGACCTGATCAGCCAATCACCCCAACGGGAGAGCCCGCGGCGGACTGCATCAATTCGAGCAAAAAGTTATAATCCTGATCAATGCGCAAAAAAAGAATGAGTACCACGCTGGGAGACGTCACAAAGCCGCTGCCTACTGCCCCCCAAGCACAATGCTAGGGACGAAGAATTCGGGACGCTAATGGACAGCCTAGCACAAGTTCTAATAGGCGGAAATTCAACGCCAAGCACACCTGGTGGGGCTCCAGAACAAACAACCCTAAAGGCACCCTGTTCAGGCAAACCCGCTTAAGAAACCTCGACTGCCACAGTACAGGCGCACCTACAACTGGCCTACAGACCCATATAAGGTGCCAGACGTTTTGGACATCGCGATAACTCGTGGTTTGGATACTGGCAGAATCCAAGTCAGAGATGTAGAGGACCTCCTATCTGATCACAGCGCCATAGCCATCTCTATATTTGCTGCAGAAGCCTGCCCGCAAGAAGCTTAATATAAAGCCACTGAATTGGCAAAATCAAACCTGGCTGGACAACTTCACCAATCCCAGCCCCCCACTGAAAGCCCGGAAGACATCGAAGCGGCAGTCACAAGCTAACAACTCAATCCACAATGCGGCGTCACATGCGGCGCCAAGACTCTCAAACCGGCCCAGAGTTGAAAATAGAGACGTCACCTCTGGTCACAACAAGTGGCCGAGCTGCTTGCTGAAAAAGGCGTCTGAGGCGGGTCTGGTTCCTGTCCAGGAACCCGAGGGACAAGACAGTCCTAAAAGAATCACCAAGGAACTGAAAGAGACACTCAAGATTCTGAGAAAAGATGCCCTAGAAGTTTTCTCACGCAGCTTGCCCCTAACGACCCAAACACAATCTGTGGCAAGTGACGAAGCACATTAAAAGGCCACAGAAAAGAATCAACCCAGTAAGGAAAACTGATGGCAGTTGGTGTAGAACGGAAACTGACAGAGCCAATGCTTTTGCCGAGCACTTAGAAAATGTTTTCTCCCCTTTCAGCAGGTGCACGCCAGACGAAGCAGCCGAAACTGCACACCAGCTAAGTGTACCGCCCGAAGGAACGGAAACAATTCCACCGGTACATGAAGAGGAGTTAGCGGAATACATAACTGCGCTAAACAACAAAAAAGCCCCAGGCGATTATGGTATCAATGCAATGGCATTAAAGCACTACCGCAAAGAAGCATCTCGTTCATCACCAAAATAATAACAGATGCATGGAAATCGGCTACTTCCCAGCGCAATGGAAAAGGGCGCAAGTAGTAATGATACCTAAGCCTGGTAAACCTAAGCTTACTGGCCTCCTACCCGATTAGTTTACTGCCAGCGCTCTCCAAGATACTAGAAAGAGTATTTTTGAGTAGAGCTTTGCCAGTATTGAACGAGGCCGGTCTGATCCCGGATCACCAATTTGGCTTCAGGCGCTGTCACGGAACCCCAGAACAATGCCACAGAGTTGTTCAAACTATCCTCGACGCATTTGAGGAGAAAAAAAATATTGCTACGCCGTATTCCTCGATGTCAAACAAGCCTTTGACAGAGTTTGGCATCCTGGGCTCCTGCAAAAGCTCAAGGGTAACCTCCCACACGCCTACTTCTTGTTTCTGGCTTCATATCTGGAGAACCGAACATTCCGAGTTAAATGTGGGGAAAAAGTGTCCAACACCAAACACATTCATGCTGGCGTCCCTCAAGGAAGTGTTCTGGGTCCGCTGCTCTATAACGTGTACACAGCTGACTTGCCCGTCACTGGGAACCCAAACGTGCGCGTTGCCACGTACGCCGACGACACGGCATTTCTCACCATCTCGGAATCACCTGGCGAAGCTAGCTCACTGATGCAGATGCAATTGAACCTCGTCAACGACTGGCAAAAGCGGTGGAACATTACAGTCAATGGCGACAAGTCAACTGCGACTACCTTTGCACTCCGCTCGGGTAACTGTCCACCAGTTCAACTAGACGGAGTCACAATACCAGAAGAACCCAATCCTAAATATCTGGGAATAACGCTAGACAGGAAACTTACCTTGAGAGCACACCTAATAAAAAAGCGAAACCAGTGTGAGCGCGACTAAAAGCCTACTACTGGCTTAGGGCAGGAGATCAAGCTTTCCACCTCCTCCAAGATTCTACCTATAAGGCGATCATCGACCAATCTGGACAATGAATCCAGCTCTGGGGCACAGCCTGCAGGTCCAATATCCGGATCCTTCAAACATTCGAAAACAAAGCATTACGCATCGCTACAAACGCACAATATATCATGATAACGCCACCATCCACGATTTCTCAAGTTCCGCTGGGTAAAAGACGAGATTGCCAAAAGCAGCAGACGATATATCAAGCGATTACACAACCATCCAAACACACTACCATTTGTCTCTAGACAACACCAACAAAGAAAGACTCTGCAGAGCCACCCACTGATCCCATGGGACAAATAGCCATTTGACCTTCTGTCATGGAATAACATAGCCATTTAACTCTCTCAAGAAAAACAACTATACTAAGTCAAACATGAAAACAATAAGCTAAGTTTATAATTATACAATTAATGGTTGTCCACGAAGGATAGTATTAAATCAATAAAAACACCCGTTACAAAATATGCCAAATTTTACATACGGAAAATTAATATGACTGTGAGGTGTTGCTTTGCCGGTATAAATCAATTATGTTTAATAGCATAGAAGAATGAAATTATTTGAATGTATTGTTAAATTGGTACAAAAATAAATAATGTGGTTTGTAGAATTTGAAAAAATGTCGGCATTATAGAATATGTGTCAGAAAACCTATATAGGGTGTGGGGTCGCGCAAGGCGTGTTAAATAAAAAAAGTAAAAAATATATAATGAGCTGTTGCCTTGAAGGTATAAATGATTTATGTTTAATAGCAAGAATAGAATTTAAAGTTGGTACATAAAAAAGATAAAGTGGTTGATAGCATCGGAAAAAATGTCGGCAATAGAATATGAGTCATAGGCAAAATTTTACATACGCCAAATTTTTATGACTGTGAGTGTTGCTTCCGGCAAGGTCAATAGGTTTAATTACAAAGAATAATGAAGTTATTTGGGTGTGATATTTTATTAGTATAAAAAAAGATAAGGTGGTTTGTAAAAAATGTCGGCATTATGGAATATGTGTCAGAAAACTTATATAGGGAGTGGTGTCGCGCAAAGCATGTCAAATGAAAAATTGTATATAATGTAAATCTATATGAATGTGAGCTGTTGCCTTGCCAATATAAAACAATTATGTAAAAGGAATGCCAATGGGATCACCGGCCTCCCCAGTAATCGCAGATATATTAATGGAGGAACTGTATGACAAGATTACAGATAAATTAAAAATAAAACCAAGGCTTTTGACAAAATATGTAGATGACCTTTTTACCATAACTAACAAAATAGAAGTGGAGAAAATTCTAAAAGAATTGAATTCCTTCCACAAGCAGATCAAATTTACCATGGAATTAGAAAAGGACGGGAAATTACCATTTTTAGACTCAATTGTAAGCAGAATGGACAACACACTCAAAATAAAGTGGTATAGGAAACCCATAGCCTCCGGACGAATGCTCAACTTCAATTCAAACCACCCAAAGAGTATGATAATCAATACAGCACTAGGCTGTATGAATAGAATGATTAACATATCGGACACAATATACCACAAAGAAATTGAACATGAAATCAAAAAACTCGACCAAAAATGACTTCCCACCAAATATAATCAAAACATTATTAAAAAGACGACAAATCGAAACAAAAAAGCCAACAGAACCTGATAAAATATACAAATCACTAATATATGTACCACGACTATCAGAACGGCTCACAAACTCAGACTGTTATAACAAACAAGATATAAAACTAGCACACAAACCGACGAATACATTACAAAAATTCTTCAACAAGATAAAGTCGAAAATCCCGATGATCGACAAAAGCAACGTCGTTTACCAAATACCATGTGGCGGGGAAAACAACAACAAGTGCAATAGTGTCTACATAGGTACAACAAAGTCGAAGCTAAAAACAAGGATTAGTCAACATAAATCGGACTTCAAATTAAGACATCAAAATAATATACAGAAAACAGCACTTATGACCCATTGTATGAAAAACAACCACATACCAAATTTTGATGAAACAACAATCTTACAACAAGAACAACACTACAACAAGCGACACACATTGGAAATGCTACACATAATTAACACACCAACCAACAAACGACTAAACTATAAGACAGACACAGAAAATTGCGCTCACTTGTACAGACACCTCTTAAGCAGCCAAACAGCCTCAGTAACAATCTCCACGTCAAAGAGCGCAGACGTGTAAAATAATGTACACCTAAGTCTGTTTTTACACGGTCTTTTTTTACACTGTTTTGATATAACACGGTCTGAAAATTGAATATTTTTAATTTTTTTACACGATTTTATTCCGTTTAGCACGATTTGAAATTTTATGTACTTAAATTTTTTTTGTCAAATTTAATTTTTGCGACGACAGCAATAAAATTTATGTTGCTGTATTTATGATTATCACTTATTTTATTTTATTTTTTACCTTAAAAATTGAATAACCTATTCTTTTCGTTCACAACATAGTTGTTTAGTTCCTGAACTTGCCATACATTTAATTTATATTATGTACTTTTAAGATTAGAGTGCATATCTTTTTTATCATTAACTATGCTTGTGAAAATAAGCATTATATATTTGATTTAATAAAATAAACATGAATTCTTGTTCTTAAAAATTCTTGTTTTTCACTAATTTTAATAGGTTTTAGAGATTAGGAACAAATCACCCATTTTTGTATACGATCAATGTCTTTTTTACACGGTTTGTTTTTACACGGCTTCTTCTGGAACCAATCTACCGTGTAAAAACAGACTTAGGTGTATGTAAAATTATCGAAATAATGTTTAATTTATTGTATTATAATTGTTAATTGTTCTTTGTATCTTGGTGTATGTATGCATAGCAGCCAACATGAGCTACGCAAAAATAAAAACTAAATACACGGATTCCAGAAGAACATTTAATAAATTCCAACTAACACTGGTAAAATTAACTAAACTTAAATCTAGCTTAAAATTTTTGTTAAAATGTAGAAAATCAAATTTAATACCTAACTTCATCAAAAACTTGACACAGCATTTGACCATACTGACCACTGACAATAAAACCCACCCTGACATAACAAGAGCATTGACTAGACACACACATTTTTACCATACCAAAATATTAAACTTACTTATAAAACACAAACACAACCTATTACAAGAACAAACAAAACATATGGAAAAAGCATAAACAAACATAGAACAACTGATGACCACAGATGACGCAAAAGCGTTTTTTGAGAGCGAGAGAAATATAGAAAACAGAATAACAACAACACTTAAGGAAAGACAAGAAACGAAACACGATAAGTTACGAGATCAACGGAACCTAGCCTTAGCGGACAACAACACTCAAAGAGAGTGGTTCGTAAACAAAACAAAAATAGAATTCCCGCCAAACGTAGAAGCTTTACTCGCAAAAGGGCCGAAGTTCGCTCTCCCAATCAGCAAAAGAGATTTTCCTCTCTTGAAATACATCGCAGACGGTGAGGAGCTAGTACAAACCATAAAAGAAAAGGAAACACAAGAGTCGGCGCGCACAAAATTCTTTTTGTTAGTCAAAGAGCATAAAACCAAGAACAACCAAAACACTAGGGACCAAGCAATACTGGACACAGTGGAACAGACACGAAAATTATTGAAAGAAAATATAAATATTAAAATTCTATCGTCGGATAAGGGCAACAAAACCGTAGCAATGGATGAGGATGATTATAAAAATAAAATGACAAATATTTTAGACGACTTATGCGCGTATAGAACACTGAGACTGGATCCGACATCAAGACTACAGACAAAGAATAACAACTTCGTGGCACAATTATTCAGGATGGGTCTTATTTCAAAGGACGAAAGAAATAAGATGACTACAACAACAGCGGTACCTCCGAGGATATATGGACTACCAAAAATACACAAGGAAGGAACGCCACTGAGACCAATATGTTCTTCCATCGGATCTCCATCTTACGGGCTGTGCAAATACATAATACAAATATTAAAAAATCTGACAATGGACTCTAAGTACAACATCAATAACGCGGTAGATTTTAAAGACAGAGTTAACAACTCCCATATTAGAGAAGAAGAAACATTAGTATCATTTGACGTAGTATCCTTATTTCCCAGCATACCAATAGAATTAGCACTTGACACAATAAGACAAAAATGGACCAAATTAGAAGAGCACACGAGCATACCAAAACAACTATTTATGGACATAGTTAGATTTTGCATTCAGGAAAACAGATATTTCAAATACGAAGACAAAATATACACACAACTAAAAGGAATGCCAATGGGATCACCGGCCTCCCCAGTAATCGCAGATATATTAATGGAGGAACTGTTGGACAAGATTACAGATAAATTAAAAATAAAACCAAGGCTCTTGACAAAATATGTAGATGACCTTTTTACCATAACTAACAAAATAGAAGTGGAGAAAATTCTAAAAGAATTGAATTCCTTCCACAAGCAGATCAAATTTACCATGGAATTAGAAAAGGACGGAAAATTACCATTTTTAGACTCAATTGTAAGCAGAATGGACAACACACTCAAAATAAAGTGGTATAGGAAACCCATAGCCTCCGGACGAATACTCAACTTCAATTCAAACCACCCAAAGAGTATGATAATCAATACAGCACTAGGCTGTATGAATAGAATGATTAACATATCGGACACAATATACCACAAAGAAATTGAACATGAAATCAAAAAACTCTTGACCAAAAATGACTTCCCACCAAATATAATCAAAACATTATTAAAAAGACGACAAATCGAAACAAAAAAGCCAACAGAACCTGATAAAATATACAAATCACTAATATATGTACCACGACTATCAGAACGGCTCACAAACTCAGACTGTTATAACAAACAAGATATAAAAGTAGCACACAAACCGACGAATACATTACAAAAATTCTTCAACAAGATAAAGTCGAAAATCCCGATGATCGACAAAAGCAACGTCGTTTACCAAATACCATGTGGCGGGGAAAACAACAACAAGTGCAATAGTGTCTACATAGGTACAACAAAGTCGAAGCTAAAAACAAGGATTAGTCAACATAAATCGGACTTCAAATTAAGACATCAAAATAATATACAGAAAACAGCACTTATGACCCATTGTATGAAAAACAACCAAATACCAAATTTTGATGAAACAACAATCTTACAACAAGAACAACACTACAACAAGCGACACACATTGGAAATGCTACACATAATTAACACACCAACCAACAAACGACTAAACTATAAGACAGACACAGAAAATTGCGCTCACTTGTACAGACACCTCTTAAACAGCCAAACAGCCTCAGTTACAATCTCCACGTCAAAGAGCGCAGACGTGTAAAATAATGTATGTAAAATTATCAAAATAATGTTTAATTTATTGTATTATAATTGTTAATTGTTCTTTGTATCTTGGTGTTAGTGCCCTGAAGACGGTTTGCCGATGTGCAACCGAAATATATCGGAAACAAATACTAAATAATATTGTTTTCATTGCTTGTTTTTACAAACACGGACCTCGAGCCAGATAACAAATATTTTTAAATCAATTATGTTTAATAGCAAAGAATAATGAAGTTTTTTGAATGTATTGTTAAATTGGTACATAAGAAAGATAAGGTGGTTGGTAGCATTTGCATAGTTCAATTATGTTTAATTAAAATGAATAATGAAGTTAATTCAATATATTATTGTACTGGTCCATGGAAAAGATAATGTGCATTGTAGCTTTTGGAAAAAAAGTCGGCATTATGGAATATTTGTGAATAAACCTATATAAGGAGTGGTGTCGCGCAAGGAAAAATTTTATATACGGTAAATTCATATGATTGTGAGCTGTTGCTTTGCCGGTAAAAATCAATTATGTTTAATTACAAAGAATAATAAAGTTATTTGGGTGTGTTATTTCATTTGTATTAAAAAAGATAAGGTGGTTTGTAGAATTTGGAAAAATTGTCGGCATTGTAGAATATGTGCCAAATATTATGACGTTAATTCAATATATTGTTGTATTGGTCCATAAAAAAAAGATAATGTGGATGGTAGCTTTTGGAAAAAGTGTCGGCATTATCAAAAACCTATATAGGGAGTGGTGTCGCGCAAAGCATGTCAAATGAAAAATTGTATATAATGTAAATCTATATGAATGTGAGCTGTTGCCTTGCCAATATAAATCAATTATGTTTAATAGCAAAGAATAATGAAGTTATTTGAGTGTATTGTTAAATTGGTACGTAAGAAAGGTAAGGTGGTTGGTAGCATTTGCATAGTTCAATTATGTTTAATTAAAATGAATAATGAAGTTAATTCAATATATTTTTGTACTGGTCCATGGAAAAGATAATGTGCATTGTAGCTTTTGGAAAGAAAGTCGGCATTACGGAATATTTGTGAATAAACCTATATAAGGAGTGGTGTCGCGCAAGGAAAAATTTTATATACGGTAAATTCATATGATTGTGAGCTGTTGCTTTGCCGGTAAAAATCAATTATGTTTAATTACAAAGAATAATGAAGTTATTTGGGTGTGTTATTTCATTTGTATTAAAAAAGATAAGGTGGCTTGTAGAATTTGGAAAAATTGTCGGCATTATAGAATATGTGCCAAATATTATGTCGTTAATTCAATATATTGTTGTATTGGTCCATAAAAAAAAAGATGTGGATGGTAGCTTTTGGAAAAAGTGTCGGCATTATCAAAAACCTATATAGGGAGTAGGGTCGCGCAAGGCATGTCAAATTAAAAATTGTATATAATGTATATTTATATGAATGTGAGCTGTTGCCTTGCCGGAATAAATCAATTATGTTTAATAGCAAAGAGTTATGAAGCTATTTGAATGAATTGTTAATAATAATGGTGTCGCGCATGGCATGTCATATGAAAAATTGTATGTACGGTAAATTCATATGACTGTTAGCTGTTGCCTTGCCGGTATATATCAATTATTCTTAATTACAAAAAATAATGAAGGTTTTTGGGTGTGTTATTACATTAGTATATAAAAAAGATAAGGTTGTTTGTAGAATTTGGAAAAAATGTCGGCATTATAAAATATGTTTCAGAAAACCTCTATATGGAGTGGTGTCGAGCAAAGCATGTCATATTCAAAATTTTACATACGGAAAATTTATATGACTGTTAGCTGTTGCCTTGCCGGTATATATCAATTATTCTTAATTACAAAGAATAATGAAGGTTTTTGGGTGTGTTATTACATTAGTATATTAAAAAGATAAGGTGGTTTGTAGAATTTGGAAAAAATGTCGGCATTATAGAATATGTTTTAGAAAACCTCTATATGGAGTAGTGTCGAGCAAAACATGTCATATGAAAAATTGTACATACGGAAAATTAATATGACTGTGAGGTGTTGCTTTGCCGATATAAATCAATTATGTGTAATTACAAAGAATAATGAAGTTATTTGGGTGTGGTATTACATTAGTACATAAAAAAGATCAGGTGGTTTGTAGAATTTGGTAAAAATGTCGGCAATATAGAATATGTGCCAAATATAATGTAGTTAATTCGATATATTGTTGTATTGGTCCATAAAAAAAGATAATGTGGATGGTAGCTTTAGGAAAAAGTGTCGGCATTATCAAAAAACCTATATAGGGAGTGGTGTCGCGCAATGCATGTCAAATGAAATAATTTATATACGGTAAATTCATATGACTGTGAGCTGTTGCCTTGCCGGCATATATAATTTGTTCTTAATTACAAAGAATAATGAAGCTATTTGGGTGTGTTATTATATTAGTATATAAAAAAGATAAGGTGGCTTGCAGAATTTGAAAAAATGTCGGCATTATAGTATATGTTTCAGAAAACCTTTATATGGATTGGTGTCGAGCAAAGCACGTCATATGCAAAATTTTACATACGGAAAAAATGTATATACGGTAAATTCATATGACTGTAAGCTGTTGCCTTGCCGGCTTATATCAATTATTCTTGATTACGAAGAATAATGAAGATATTTGGTGTGTTATTATATTAGTATATAAAAAAGATAAGGTGGTTTGTAGAATTTGGAAAAAATGTCGGCATTATAGAATATGTTTTAGAAAACCTCTATATGGAGTGGTGTCGAGCAAAACATGTCATAGAGAGAGTTCTCAGTTGAGAGTGATTGACGTGTTTTACTTGTGCTCCAAGATTTTTATATATTTTTGCGCTTTAATCCTGCTTTTTATTTCTAAATTTTGCATTTTTGGTGCATTATTTAAAAAGCTTTCATAAATTGTGCAAAGTGTTATCTGTTGTGCAGCGTAAGTCTGTTAATTATTGCATTTATAAAACGCGGCGTCAGTTCCGTGTTTGTGTTATTGCCTGTTTTTGATTCTTTTGCTTTGGTGCTCCCCCGTGCATACACCTGTTTGTGCGTGTGTTCGCTGCTGCATATTTCTGCTTGTGCATCGCGCTCTCGCAAATTTTTGCTATTGCTTTTCGCTCCAAACAATTCGTTTGTGTACGATAATTGTTTTTTGAGTGTTTACTTGCTCTATTTTTGTGCACCGTTTTCGTTTTGCTCTGCGCTCTCACAACTTGCATACTCTTGTAGCAATTATGTCGTGCTGTAAGAAACCTTGCACGTTCAAGCAGGCTGATGATTCTGCACAGCCGCAACTTGTTAATTGCTGGCTGTGTGAGAATATGATGCATGCTAAATGTGCAGGTCTCACTGGGCGTGATTGCGACAAGATCGCTGTAGTTGCCAAGAAGGGCTGCGGTGGCTTGCGTTGGTCGTGCCCAGTTTGCATCGAAAAGCAAATTGATTTCTCCAGGATGTATAATTCTGTGAGAAATCAATTTTTAAAATTGAATAACGTGGCTAAGCAGCTGTCGAGTATTTTGACTCGAGTTTTGAGTTGCTTGCCAATTATAAATTCGAGTCTCCAACCAATCGCCGGTTGGAGCCTCAACTTTGCAATTGCCCTCTACGTCTGTTCAGACACCTACGCCTTTCTTGTCCCTACCTAGCAACTTGGATTTATCTCCAATGTTGTCTTTATCGCCTTCTCCAAGCGATTGCCCAAATACCCCCATTTCATCCCCTATAGTAGTTTCAGTAGCGCCCGTACCTGATACTGTCCCAATTATCCAAACTGCCTCCGCCCCGTCAGCTCCTGGCCGCAAAGGTAGACCTACGCGTAATCTTGCCCAGATTGTTAAACACAATCATGGTGCCTCTTTAGCTCCTCCAACTCCTGTATTACCTGCAGCCCCATCAGTACCTACTTTAACGGTTGTTGCCCCTCGTAGGCAAGTTTTTGTGTCTCGACTTTCATCGGACACCACTTCTGAGTCATTGGCAGCCTATATTGCTAGCAAATCTTCTGCTAGCGTGTCAATAACCAAATTTAATTTCTCCACCCCTCGTGAAATATCATCATTCAAAATAAATGTTTCACATGATATGATCCCAATCATTTGTGATCCCAAATTTTGGCCTCCACACATGATTGTTCACGAGTTCAAGCCAAAAAAGCGTAACCAGCCTGTCACCCTTCCAGTCCCTTCAATACAGGGTACCATTTCTGCCCCAAAAAACTAACTTCATCTTCTGACCAAATCTGTATTCATTATCAGAATGTCAGAGGTCTTATTTCAAAGCTTAAAAATCTTTTCATGGCCAGTACTTCCTTCGACTCGGATATAATAGCTTTTTCAGAAACATGGTTAAATTCAACCATATCCGATTCTGAGGTATTTTCAAATAGTTTTATTTTGCATAGAAATGATCGGCCGACTCGAGGTGGTGGGGTGTTAATTGCCGTTAAAGCCACTCTCCAGTCAGAACTTTTCTGTTTTAGTACGCCTACTGACGCTGAGATTATCTCAGTTAAGGTGTATTTTCCTACACGGAATATCTATATTACATGCTCTTATGTCCCTCCTTCTTCTGATATTCAAGTTTATATGAAACATATTACTTGTATTAAAGAAGTTTCTTCACACGTGCGTGATAATGACCTATTTATGGTGTTGGGTGATTTTAATTTGCCGAACATCTCTTGGTCATTATTCACTGCTGAAAATTATCTAGTGCCCTCAGCACAGCATGATTTTATAGACTGCATGCTTGATCTTTCGTTGTTTCAAATCAATTCAATTTCTAATCATTTGAATAGAACACTTGACCTTGTATTTGTTAACAACTACCTTATTTCTAATGTGTCTAGGTCCCCTCCTTTATCTCTTAGATATGAGTATTCCCAAGTCAATTCCTTCGACTATTTCTTCAAAACCACCCTGGTTTACTCCCAGATTGTCACATATTAAAAACTTAAAATCTAAATATTTTAAAAAGTTTAAAAAGTCTGGTTCGTGTACAGACTTGGCTAAATATTCCATAGCCAAGTCGAACTTCTTTCTTTTGAATTCTCAATGCTATGAGAATTATCTAACTCGTTGTAAAAGGCAATTTGCCCAAAATCCGAGACAGTTTTACAATTTTGTAAACTTGAAGCGTAAATCTTCAAGTTTGCCAACTTCTTTTTCTTTCGGGATGGATAAAGCTAGTAATGACTCTGATTCTGCTAACCTCTTTGCTAATTTTTTCCAATCAACTTACTCCTCAGTCTGTCCTAATAATAATTCTTACCCTTATACTATTTCTTCCTCTAGTTCTATACCTCCTCCTATTATTTCACACTCCTCTCTCCTTTTCGCTATAAACTCTTTAAAATCTTCTTACTCTCCTGGGCCTGATAATATTCCTAGTTGTCTACTCAAGGAGTGTAGTTCTTCCCTTCTTTACCCATTGCATAAGCTTTTTAATCTATCTCTTGAATCTTCTGTCTTTCCATCTCTTTGGAAAGAATCTTATATCATTCCTCTCCACAAGAAAGGTGGAAAGTCTGATATACAAAATTACAGGGGCATTGCAAAACTGTCCGCTATTCCTAAATTATTTGAAAAAATAATCACTTCGAATTTGCAGCATTTCTGCAAATCAGTTGTTTCCCTGTTCAACATGGATTCGTAAAGAATCGGTCAACTGCGACCAATCTGCTTGAGTTTACTTCCTTGGTAAACGATGCTTTTCTTTCGAAAATGCAAACTGATGTCATTTATACTGACTTCAGTAAAGCGTTTGACTCTGTGCACCATGACATTTTACTTTTTAAACTTGACCGAATAGGTTTCCCTCCGTCTCTTTTGCTTTGGATTAATTCTTATTTAAAAGGTAGGACCCAAAGAGTAATGCTGAGGCTGACTACCTCTAAACAAGTTCACGTTACTTCTGGTGTTCCTCAAGGTAGTCATCTTGGACCTTTACTCTTTACTCTTTTTATAAATGATCTCCCCTCTGTTATATCACATGCCCGTGTACTCATGTATGCGGATGATGTGAAACTTATTCTATCATACACTAATCCCCTACATCATTCTCGTCTACAAGACGATTTGAACGCTATGCAACTTTGGTGTTCGGCCAATCAATTGCATCTGAATTGTTCAAAGTGTATGTTTATGACATTTAATCGTACTACACCTTATCTTGTCAGTTATACAATCGACAATACCCCTTTACAACGTATACTAACAGTTAAGGATCTAGGCGTTCTATTTGATTCTAAACTCTGTTTCAATCTTCACATAGATACCATCGTTAATGAGGCAAAAGGTGTACTTGGATTCATTAAACGATGGTCTAAAGAGTTTAACGATCCTTTTATAACGAAACTTCTGTACATCTCTCTTGTTCGCCCTATCCTTGAATACTGCTCTTGCATCTGGTCTCCGCAGTATAACAATAGCCAGGATCGTATTGAATCTGTTCAGAAGCAATTTCTGCTTTTTGCCTTACGAGGTTTAAATTGGGACCCTAATCTTCGGTTGCCATCCTACTCCAGCAGGCTGCTTCTTCTTAACCTTCCGTCGTTAACCAACCGTAGGACAATTCTCGGTGTTGTCCTTCTACATAAGTTGATTATTGGCGATATAGATTCTCCTTTTCTGCTAGGGCGTCTTCAATTCTCTGTTCCGTCTAGACCAACCAGACTACGCTATGCACAATCCTTTTCGCGTGCTATGTAAAAATTATAATAGTTTGCATCACGTTTTCTCTACCGAACTTTCTCTACCCCTAATAAAATCGTTGCTTTCAGGATACCTTCGGGAAGTCACTGACCATTCCCAGCTATGAGCAGGGGCATAGCTTGCCGGACAGGCTGTAAATTTCCCCCACCGGGTCGGTGATTTCCCATTACTTTTCTCTCTGTCCTATCTACTTAACACTCTATATATCTAGCCTCCATTTCTTTACTTTATTAACATTATTCTTCTTACTTTCTTTTTTCCTATTTATTGTATTTTATAAATTAATATAGCAAACTAAAATTATTTTTAATTTTACTTAAGAACACTTTTTTCCTACTTACACCCTTCTGATTAGATGTAGACTCTAATAGCGTCACTGACAAATTTAGCTGTGAAAAGGGGCACAGCTGGCCGGACTGGCAACTAAAACACCTCCATCGGTCGGTGATGCTATTTAGAGAACTATGTTATCTAACTAGGCTTTTAGCATATACTTCTATTATCTATTGTATGTATAATCTACGGAATAATGAGGAAGACACTCGTTTTGTCGACCTTAAATAAATAAATAAATAAATAAAAAAAATAAATAAATAAAAATATGCAAAATTGTACATACGGAAAATTAATATGACTGTGAGGTGTTGCTTTGCCGGTATAAATCAATTATGTTTAATTACAAAGAATAATGAAGTTATTTGGGTGTGTTATTACATTAGTACATAAAAAAGATCAGGTGGTTTGTAGAATTTGGTGTCGCGCAAGGCATGTCATATGAAAAAATGACTATACGGTAAATTCATATGACTGTGAGCTGTTGCCTTGCCGGCTTATATCAATTATTCTTGATTACGAAGAATAATGAAGATATTTGGTGTGTTTTTATATTAGTATATAAAAAAGATAAGGTGGTTTGTAGAATTTGGTAAAAATGTCGGCAATATAGAATATGTGCCAAATATAATGTAGTTAATTCGATATATTGTTGTATTGGTCCATAAAAAAAAAGATAATGTGGATGGTAGCTTTAGGAAAATCTGTCGGCATTATCAAAAAACCTATATAGGGAGTGGGGTCGCGCAAGGCATGTCAAATAAAAAATGGTATATAATGTATATTAATATGAATGTGAGATGTTGCCTTGCCGGTATAAATCAATTATTCTTAATTACGAAGAATAATGAAATTTGGGTGTGTTATTATATTAGTATATGAAAAAGATAAGGTGGTTTGTAGAATTTGGAAAAAATGTCGGCATTATAGAATATGTGTCATAGGCAAAATTTTACACACGGCAAATTTATATGACTGTGAGTTGTTGCCTTGCCGGCATAGGAATAATGAAGTTAATTCAATATATTATTGTATTGGTCCATGAAAAAGATAATGTGGATGGTAGCTTTTGGAAAATAAGTCGGCATTATGGAATATGTGTCAAAAAACCTATATAGGGAGTGGTGTCGCGCAAGGCATGTCATATGAAAAAATTTATATACGGTAAATTCATATGACTGTGAGCTGTTGCCTTGCCGGCTTATATCAATTATTCTTAATTACGAAGAATAATGAAATTTGGGTGTGTTATTATATTAGTATATAAAAAAGATAAGGTGGTTTGTAGAATTTGGAAAAAATGTCGGCATTATAGAATATGTGCCAAATATAATGAAGTTAATTCAATATATTGTTGTATTGGTCCATAAAAAAAAGATAATGTGGATGGTAGCTTTTGGAAAAAGTGTCCGCATTATCAAAAAACCTATATAGGGAGTGGGGTCGCGCAAGACATGTCAAATAAAAAATTGTATATAATGTATATTAATATGAATGTGAGATGTTGCCTTGCCGGTATAAATCAATTATGTTTAATAGCAAAGAATAATGAAGCTATTTGAATGAAATGTTAAGTTGGTACATAAAAAAGATAATGTGGATGATAACTTTTGGATAAAATGTCGGCATTATAGAATATGTGTCAGAGGCAAAATTTTACATACGGCAAATTTATATGACTGTGAGTTGTTGCCTTGCCGGCATAGGTCAAATATGTTTAATTAAGCAGAATAATGAAGTTAATTCAATATATTATTGTATTGGTCCATGAAAAAGATAATGTGGATGGTAGCTTTTGGAAAATAAGTCGGCATTATGGAATATGTGTCAAAAAACCTATATAGGGAGTGGTGTCGCGCATGGCATGTCATATGAAAAAATTTATATACGGTAAATTCATATGACTGTGAGCTGTTGCCTTGCCGGTATATATCAATTATTCTTAATTACAAAGAATAATGAAGATATTTGGGTGTGTTATTACATTAGTATATAAAAAAGATAAGGTGGTTTGTAGAATTTGAAAAAAATGTCGGCATTATAGAATATGTTTCAGAAAACCTTTATATGGAGTGGTGTAGAGCAAAGCACGTCATATGCAAAATTTTACATACGGAAAATTAATATGACTGTGCGGTGTTGCTTTGCCGGTATAAATCAATTATGTTTAATAACAAAGAATAATGAAGTTATTTGGGTGTGTTATTACATTAGTACATAAAAAAGATAAGGTGGTTTGTAGAATTTAGAAAATATGTCGGCACTATAGAATATGTGCCAAATATAATGAAGTTAATTCAATATATTGTTGTATTGGTCCATGAAAAAGATAATGTGGATGGTAGCTTTTAAAAAGTATGTCGGCATTATTGAATATGTGTCATAGGCAAAATTTTACATACGGCAAATTTACATGACTGTGAGCTGTTGCCTTGCCGGCATAGGTCAAATATGTTTAATTAAGCAGAATAATGAAGTTAATTCAATATATTATTGTATTGGTCCATGAAAAAGATAATGTGGATGGTAGCTTTTGGAAAATAAGTCGGCATTATGGAATATGTGTCAAAAAACCTTTATAGGGAGTGGTGTCGCGCATGGCATGTCATATGAAAAATTGTATGTACGGTAAATTCATATGACTGTTAGCTGTTGCCTTGCCGGTATATATCAATTATTCTTAATTACAAAGAATAATGAAGGTTTTTGGGTGTGTTATTACATTAGTATATAAAAAAGATAAGGTGGTTTGTAGAATTTGGAAAAAATGTCGGCATTATAAAATATGTTTCAGAAAACCTCTATATGGAGTGGTGTCGAGCAAAGCATGTCATATGCAAAATTTTACATACGGTAAATTCATATGACTGTTAGCTGTTGCCTTGCCGGTATAAATCAATTATGTTTAATTACAAAGAATAATGAAGGTATTTGGGTGTGTTATTACATTAGTATATAAAAAAGATAAGGTGGTTTGTAGAATTTGGAAAAAATGTCGGCATTATAGAATATGTTTCAGAAAACCTCTATATGGAGTGGTGTCGAGCAAAGCATGTCATATGCAAAATTGTACATACGGAAAATTAATATGACTGTGAGGTGTTGCTTTGCCGGTATAAATCAATTATGTTTAATTACAAAGAATAATGAAGTTATTTGGGTGTGTTATTACATTAGTACATAAAAAAGATAAGGTGGTTTGTAGAATTTGGAAAAAATGTCGGCATTATAGAATATGTGCCAAATATAATGAAGTTAATTCAATATATTGTTGTATTGGTCCATAAAAAAAAGATAATGTGGATGGTAGCTTTTGGAAAAAAGTGTCGGCATTATGGAATATGTGTCAAAAAACCTATATAGGGAGTGGTGTCGCGCAAGGCATGTCATATGAAATAATTGTATATACGGTAAATTCATATGACTGTGAGCTGTTGCCTTGCCGGTATATATAATTATGTTCTTAATTACAAAGAATAATGAAGGTATTTGGGTGTGTTATTACATTAGTATATAAAAAAGATAAGGTGGTTTGTAGAATTTGGAAAAAATGTCGGCATTATAGAATATGTTTCAGAAAACCTCTATATGGAGTGGTGTCGAGCAAAACATGTCATATGCAAAATTGTACATACGGAAAATTAATATGACTGTGAGGTGTTGCTTTGCCGGTATAAATCAATTATGTGTAATTACAAAGAATAATGAAGTTATTTGGGTGTGTTATTACATTAGTACATAAAAAAGATAAGGTGGTTTGTAGAATTTGGTGTCGCGCAAGGCATGTCATATGAAAAAATGTATATACGGTAAATTCATATGACTGTGAGCTGTTGCCTTGCCGGCTTATATCAATTATTCTTAATTACGAAGAATAATGAAGATATTTGGTGTGTTATTATATTAGTATATAAAAAAGATAAGGTGGTTTGTAGAATTTGGAAAAAATGTCGGCAATATAGAATATGTGCCAAATATAATGAAGTTAATTCAATATATTGTTGTATTGGTCCATAAAAAAAGATAATGTGGATGGTAGCTTTAGGAAAAAGTGTCGGCATTATCAAAAAACCTATATAGGGAGTGGGGTCGCGCAAGGCATGTCAAATAAAAAATTGTATATAATGTATATTAATATGAATGTGAGTTGTTGCCTTGCCGGTATAAATCAATTATGTTTAATAGCAAAGAATAATGAAGATATTTGAATGAATTGTTAAGTTGGTACATAAAAGAGATAATGTGGATGGTAGCTTTTGGAAAAAATGTCGGCATTATAGAATATGTGTCATAGGCAAAATTTTACATACGGCAAATTTATATGACTGTGAGTTGTTGCCTTGCCGGCATAGGTCAAATATGTTTAATTAAGCAGAATAATGAAGTTAATTCAATATATTATTGTATTGGTCCATGAAAAAGATAATGTGGATGGTAGCTTTTGGAAAATAAGTTGGCATTATGGAATATGTTTAAAAAAACTATATAGGGAGTGGTGTCGCGCAAGGCATGTCATATGAAAAAATTTATATACGGTAAATTCATATGACTGTGAGCTGTTGCCTTGCCGGCATATATCAATTATTCTTAATTACAAAGAATAATGAAGATTTGGGTGTGTTATTACATTAGTATATAAAAAAGATAAGGTGGTTTGTAGAATTTGGAAAAAATGTCGGCATTATAGAATATGTGCCAAATATAATGAAGTTAATTCAATATATTATTGTATTGGTCCATGAAAAAGATAATGTGGATGGTAGCTTTTGGAAAATAAGTCGGCATTATGGAATATGTGTCAAAAACCTATATAGTGGGTGGTGTCGCGCAAGGCATGTCATATGAAAAAATTTATATACGGTAAATTCATATGACTGTGAGCTGTTGCCTTGCCGGTATAAATCAATTATGCTTAATTACAAAGAATAATGAAGTTATTTGGGTGTGTTATTACGTTAGTATATAAAAAAGATAAGGTGGTTTGTAGAATTTGGAAAAAATGTCGGCATTATAGAATATGTGCCAAATATAATGAAGTTAATTCAATATATTGTTGTATTGGTCCATAAGAAAAAAGATAATGTGGATGGTAGCTTTTGGAAAAAGTGTCGGCATTATCAAAAAACCTATATAGGGAGTGGGGTCGCGCAAGGCATGTCAAATAAAAATTGTATATAATGTATATTAATATGAATGTGAGGTGTTGCCTTGCCGGTATAAATCAATTATGTTTAATAGCAAAGAATAATGAAGCTATTTGAATGAATTGTTAAGTTGGTACATAAAAAAGATAATGTGGATGGTAGCTTTTGGAAAAAATGTCGGCATTATAGAATATGTGTCAGAGGCAAAATTTTACATACGGCAAATTTATATGACTGTGAGTTGTTGCCTTGCCGGCATAGGTCAAATATGTTTAATTAAGCAGAATAATGAAGTTAATTCAATATATTATTGTATTGGTCCATGAAAAAGATAATGTGGATGGTAGCTTTTGGAAAATAAGTCGGCATTATGGAATATGTGTCAAAAAACCTATATAGGGAGTGGTGTCGCGCATGGCATGTCATATGAAAAAATTTATATACGGTAAATTCATATGACTGTGAGCTGTTGCCTTGCCGGTATATATCAATTATTCTTAATTACAAAGAATAATGAAGGTTTTTGGGTGTGTTATTACATTAGTATATAAAAAAGATAAGGTGATTTGTAGAATTTGAAAAAAATGTCGGCATTATAGAATATGTTTCAGAAAACCTCTATATGGAGTGGTGTCGAGCAAAGCATGTCATATGCAAAATTTTACATACGGAAAATTAATATGACTGTGAGGTGTTGCTTTGCCGGTATAAATCAATTATGTTTAATTACAAAGAATAATGAAGTTATTTGGGTGTGTTATTACATTAGTACATAAAAAAGATAAGGTGGTTTGTAGAATTTGGAAAATATGTCGGCATTATAGAATATGTGCCAAATATAATGAAGTTAATTCAATATATTGTTGTATTGGTCCATGAAAAAGATAATGTGGATGGTAGCTTTTGGAAAAAATGTCGGCATTATAGAATATGTGTCATAGGCAAAATTTTACATACGGCAAATTTACATGACTGTGAGTTGTTGCCTTGCCGGCATAGGTCAAATATGTTTAATTAAGCAGAATAATGAAGTTAATTCAATATATTATTGTATTGGTCCATGAAAAAGATAATGTGGATGGTAGCTTTTGGAAAATAAGTCGGCATTATGGAATATGTGTCAAAAAACCTATATAGGGAGTGGTGTCGCGCATGGCATGTCATATGAAAAATTGTATATACGGTAAATTCATATGACTGTTAGCTGTTGCCTTGCCGGTATATATCAATTATTCTTAATTACAAAGAATAATGAAGGTATTTGGGTGTGTTATTACATTAGTATATAAAAAAGATAAGGTGGTTTGTAGAATTTGGAAAAAATGTCGGCATTATAGAATATGTTTCAGAAAACCTCTATATGGAGTGGTGTCGAGCAAAGCATGTCATATGCAAAATTTTACATACGGAAAATTTATATGACTGTGAGGTGTTGCTTTGCCGGTATAAATCAATTATGTTTAATTACAAAGAATAATGAAGTTTTTTGGGTGTGTTATTACATTAGTATATAAAAAAGATAAGGTGGTTTGTAGAATTTGGAAAAAATGTCGGCATTATAGAATATGTTTCAGAAAACCTCTATATGGAGTGGTGTCGAGCAAAGCATGTCATATGCAAAATTGTACATACGGAAAATTAATATGACTGTGAGGTGTTGCTTTGCCGGTATAAATCAATTATGTGTAATTACAAAGAATAATGAAGTTATTTGGGTGTGTTATTACATTAGTACATAAAAAAGATAAGGTGGTTTGTAGAATTTGGAAAAAATGTCGGCATTATAGAATATGTGCCAAATATAATGAAGTTAATTCAATATATTGTTGTATTGGTCCATGAAAAAGATAATGTGGATGGTAGCTTTTGGAAAAAATGTCGGCATTATTCAAAAAACCTATATAGGGAGTGGTGTCGCGCAATGCATGTCAAATGAAATAATTTATATACGGTAAATTCATATGACTGTGAGCTGTTGCCTTGCCGGTATATATCAATTATGTTCTTAATTACAAAGAATAATGAAGTTATTTGGATGTGTTATTATATTAGTATATAAAAAAGATAAGGTGGATTGTAGAATTTGGAAAAAATGTCGGCATTATAGAATATGTGTCAGAAAACCTTTATATGGAGTGGTGTCGCGCAAGGCATGTCATATGCAAAATTTTGCATACGGAAAAAATGTATATACGGTAAATTCATATGACTGTTAGCTGTTGCCTTGCCGGTATATATCAATTATTCTTAATTACAAAGAATAATGAAGTTATTTGGGTGTGTTATTACATTAGTATATAAAAAAGATAAGGTGGTTTGTAGAATTTGGAAAAAATGTCGGCATTATAGAATATGTTTCAGAAAACCTCTATATGGAGTGGTGTCGAGCAAAGCATGTCATATGCAAAATTTTACATACGGAAAATTAATATGACTGTGAGGTGTTGCTTTGCCGGTATAAATCAATTATGTTTAATTACAAAGAATAATGAAGTTATTTGGGTGTGTTATTACATTAGTACATAAAAAAGATAAGGTGGTTTGTAGAATTTGGTGTCGCGCAAGGCATGTCATATGAAAAAATGTATATACGGTAAATTCATATGACTGTGAGCTGTTGCCTTGCCGGCTTATATCAATTATTCTTGATTACGAAGAATAATGAAGATATTTGGGTGTGTTATTATATTAGTATATAAAAAAGATAAGGTGGTTTGTAGAATTTGGAAAAAATGTCGGCACTATAGAATATGTGCCAAATATAATGAAGTTAATTCAATATATTGTTGTATTGGTCCATAAAAAAAAGATAATGTGGATGGTAGCTTTAGGAAAAAGTGTCGGCATTATCAAAAAACCTATATAGGGAGTGGGGTCGCGCAAGGCATGTCAAATAAAAAATGGTATATAATGTATATTAATATGAATGTGAGTTGTTGCCTTGCCGGTATAAATCAATTATGTTTAATAGCAAAGAATAATGAAGCTATTTGAATGAATTGTTAAGTTGGTACATAAAAGAGATAATGTGGATGGTAGCTTTTGGAAAAAATGTCGGCATTATAGAATATGTGTCATAGGCAAAATTTTACATACGGCAAATTTATATGACTGTGAGTTGTTGCCTTGCCGGCATAGGTCAAATATGTTTAATTAAGCAGAATAATGAAGTTAATTCAATATATTATTGTATTGGTCCATGAAAAAGATAATGTGGATGGTAGCTTTTGGAAAATAAGTTGGCATTATGGAATATGTGTCAAAAAAACTATATAGGGAGTGGTGTCGCGCAAGGCATGTCATATGAAAAAATTTATATACGGTAAATTCATATGACTGTGAGCTGTTGCCTTGCCGGCATATATCAATTATTCTTAATTACAAAGAATAATGAAGATATTTGGGTGTGTTATTATATTAGTATATAAAAAAGATAAGGTGGTTTGTAGAATTTGGAAAAAATGTCGGCATTATAGAATATGTGCCAAATATAATGAAGTTAATTCAATATATTGTTGTATTGGTCCATAAAAAAAGATAATGTGGATGGTAGCTTTTGGAAAAAGTGTCGGCATTATCAAAAAACCTATATAGGGAGTGGGGTCGCGCAAGACATGTCAAATGAAAAATTGTATATAATGTATATTAATATGAATGTGAGATGTTGCCTTGCCGGTATAAATCAATTATGTTTAATAGCAAAGAATAATGAAGCTATTTGAATGAATTGTTAAATTGGTCCATAAAAAAGATAATGTGGATGGTAGCTTTTGGAAAAAATGTCGGCATTATAGAATATGTGTCATAGGCAAAATTTTACATACGGCAAATTTATATGACTGTGAGTTGTTGCCTTGCCGGCATAGGTCAAATATG
This sequence comes from Drosophila ezoana, assembly GCA_035045725.1. Lineage (NCBI taxonomy): Eukaryota > Metazoa > Arthropoda > Insecta > Diptera > Drosophilidae > Drosophila > Drosophila ezoana. The sequence continues at coordinate 1,579 of JAWNOU010000181.1, read as the reverse complement.
TTTAATTAAGCAGAATAATGAAGTTAATTCAATATATTATTGTATTGGTCCATGAAAAAGATAATGTGGATGGTAGCTTTTGGAAAATAAGTCGGCATTATGGAATATGTGTCAAAAAACCTTATATACGGTAAATTCCTATGACTGTTAGCTGTTGCCTTGCCGGTATATATCGATTATTCTTAATTACAAAGAATAATGAAGTTATTTGGGTGTGTTATTTCATTAGTATATAAAAAAGATAAGGTGTTTTGTAGAATTTGGAAAAAATGTCGGCATTATAGAATATGTTTCAGAAAACCTTTATATGGAGTGGTGTCGAGCAAAGCACGTCATATGCAAAATTGTACATACGGAAAATTAATATGACTGTGCGGTGTTGCTTTGCCGGTATAAATCAATTATGTTTAATAACAAAGAATAATGAAGTTATTTGGGTGTGTTATTACATTAGTACATAAAAAAGATAAGGTGGTTTGTAGAATTTGGAATGTCGCGCAAGGCATGTCATATGAAAAATGTATATACGGTAAATTCATATGACTGTGAGCTGTTGCCTTGCCGGCATATATCAATTATTCTTAATTACGAAGAATAATGAAGATATTTGGGTGTGTTATTATATTAGTATATAAAAAAGATAAGGTGGTTTGTAGAATTTGGTGTCGCGCAAGGCATGTCATATGAAAAAATTGACTATACGGTAAATTCATATGACTGTGAGCTGTTGCCTTGCCGGCTTATATCAATTATGCTTAATTACGAAGAATAATGAAGATATTTGGTGTGTTTTTATATTAGGTATATAAAAAAGATAAGGTGGTTTGTAGAATTTGGAAAAAATGTCGGCAATATAGAATATGTGCCAAATATAAATATAATGAAGTTAATTCAATATATTGTTGTATTGGTCCATAAAAAAAGATAATGTGGATGGTAGCTTTAGGAAAAAGTGTCGGCATTATCAAAAAACCTATATAGGGAGTGGGTGCGCAAGGCATGTCAAATAAAAAATTGTATATAATGTATATTAATATGAATGTGAGTTGTTGCCTTGCCGGTATAAATCAATTATGTTTAATAGCAAAGAATAATGAAGCTATTTGAATGAATTGTTAAGTTGGTACATAAAAGAGATAATGTGGATGGTAGCTTTTGGAAAAAATGTCGGCATTATAGAATATGTGTCAGAGGCAAAATTTTACATACGGCAAATTTATATGACTGTGAGTTGTTGCCTTGCCGGCATAGGTCAAATATGTTTAATTAAGCAGAATAATGAAGTTAATTCAATATATTATTGTATTGGTCCATGAAAAAGATAATGTGGATGGTAGGATGGTAGGAAAATAAGTTGGCATTATGCAAAATGTTTAAAAAAACACTATAGGGAGTGGTGTCGCGCAAGGCATGTCATAGAAAAAATGTATATACGGTAAATTCATATGACTGTGAGCTGTTGCCTTGCCGGCTTATATCAATTATTCTTAATTACGAAGAATCATGAAATTTGGGTGTGTTATTATATTAGTATATAAAAAAGATAAGGTGGTTTGTAGAATTTGGAAAAAATGTCGGC